>OY282608.1:94156179-94486179 GCA_958298945.1 Atherix ibis
CCAACAAACCAACAAACCAACAAGCCAACAAGCCAACAAACCAATAAACTAAAAAATCAACAAGCCAACAAACCAACAAACCAACAAGCCAACAAGCCAACAAACCAAAAAACCAAGTAACCAAAAAGCCAATAAACTAACAACCCAACAAGCCAACAAACCAACAAACTAACAAGCCAACAAACCAACAAACAAATAAACCAACAAACCAACAAACCAACAAGCCAACAAACCAACAAGCCAACAAACTAACAAACCAACAAACGAACTAACCAACAAACCAACAAGCCAACAATTCAACAAACAAATAAACCAACAAACCAACAAACCAACAAACCAACAAACCAAAAAACCAACAAACCAACAAACCAACAAGCCAACAAACCAACAAACCAACAAACCAACAAACCAACAAACAAATAAACCAACAAACCAACAAACCAACAAACCAACAAACCAACAAACCAAAAACCAACAAACCAACAAACCAACAAGCCAACAAGCCAACAAACCAACAAACTAACAAACCAACAAGCCAACAAACCAAAAAACCAACAAGCCAACAAGCCAACAAACCAACAAACCAACAAACCAACAAACCAAAAAACCAACAAACCAACAAACCATCAAACGAACAAAGGAACAAGCCAACAAGCCAACAAACCAACAAACCAACAAGCCAACAAACCAACAAACGAACAAGCCAACAAGCCAACAAACCTACAAACCAACAAACCAAGAAGCCAACAAACCAACAAACCAACAAGCAAAAAACCAACAAACCAAGAAATCAACTAGCCAACAAGTCAACATACCAACAAACCAACAAGCCAACAAACCAACAAACCAACAAACCAACAAACCAACAAACCAACAAACCAACAAACCAACAAACCAACAAACCAACAAACCAACAAGCCGACAAGCCCACAAGCCAACAAGCCAACAAACCAACAAACCAACAAACCAACAAACCAACAAACCAACAAGCCAACAAACCAACAAACCAACAAACCAACATGCCAACAAACCAACAAACAAAGTAACCAACAAGCCAACAGACCAACAAACCAACAAGCCAATAAGCCAACAAACCAACAAACTAACAAGCCAACAAACCAACAAACAAATAAACCAACAAACCAACAAACCAACAAACCAACAAACTAACAAACCAACAAGCCAACAAACCAACAAACCAACAAGCCAACAAACCAACAAACCAACAAACCAACAAACCAACAAGCCAACAAGCCAACAAACCAACAAACCAACAAACCAACAAACCAAGAAGCCAACAAACCAACAAACCAACAAACCAACATGCCAACAAACCATCAAACGAACAAAGCAACAAGCCAACAAGCCAAAAAACCAACAAACCAACAAGCAAAAAACCAACAAACCAACAAACCAACAAACCAACTAGCCAACAAGCCAACATACGAACAATCCAACAAGCCAACAAACCAACAAACCAACAAACCAACAAACCAACAAACCAACAAACCAACAAGCCAACAAGCCAACAAACCAACAAACCAACAAATCAACATGCCAACAAACCAACAAACAAAGTGACCAACAAGCCAACAGACCAACAAACCAACAAGCCAACAAGCCAACAAACCAACAAACAAATAAGCCAACAAACAAATAAACCAACAAACCAACAAACCAACAAACCAACAAACCAACAAACCAACAAACCAACAAGCCAACAAACCAACAAGCCAACAAACCAACAAACCAACAAACCAACAAGCCAACAAACCAACAAACTAACAAGCCAACAAACCAACAAACAAATAAACCAACAAACCAACAAACCAACAAGCCAACAAACCAACAAGCCAACAAACTAACAAACCAACAAACGAACTAACCAACAAACCAACAAGCCAACAAGCCAACAAACCAACAAACCAACAAACAAACTAACCAACAAACCAATAAGCCATTACGCCAACAAACCAACAAACCAACAAACCAACAAACTAACAAACTAACAAACCAACAAGCCAACAAACCAACAAACCAACAAGCCAACAAACCAACAAAACAACAAACCAACTTGCCAACAAACCAACAAACTAAGTAACCAACAAACCAACAAACCAACAAACCAAGAAGCCAACAAACCAACAAGCCAACAAACCAACAAACCAACAAACCAAGTAACCAAGAACCCAACAAACTAACAGACCAACAAGCCAACAACCCAACAAACTAACAAACCAACAAAGCAACAAACCAACAAACCAACAAACCATCAAACCAACAAGCCAATAAGCCAACAAACCAACAAACCAACAAGCCAACAAGCCAACAAACCAACAAACCAACAAGCCAACAAACCAACAAACCAACAAACCAAAAAACCACAAAACCAACAAACCAACAAACCAACAAACCAACAAACCAACAAACCAACAAACCAACAAGCCAACAAGCCAACAAACCAATAAACTAAAAAATCAACAAGCCAACAAACCAACAAACCAACAAGCCAACAAGCCAACAAACCAAAAAACCAAGTAACCAAAAAGCCAATAAACTAACAACCCAACAAGCCAACAAACCAACAAACTAACAAGCCAACAAACCAACAAACAAATAAACCAACAAACCAACAAACCAACAAGCCAACAAACCAACAAGCCAACAAACTAACAAACCAACAAACGAACTAACCAACAAACCAACAAGCCAACAATTCAACAAACAAATAAACCAACAAACCAACAAACCAACAAACCAACAAACCAAAAAACCAACAAACCAACAAACCAACAAGCCAACAAACCAACAAACCAACAAACCAACAAACCAACAAACAAATAAACCAACAAACCAACAAACCAACAAACCAACAAACCAACAAACCAAAAACCAACAAACCAACAAACCAACAAGCCAACAAGCCAACAAACCAACAAACTAACAAACCAACAAGCCAACAAACCAAAAAACCAACAAGCCAACAAGCCAACAAACCAACAAACCAACAAACCAACAAACCAAAAAACCAACAAACCAACAAACCATCAAACGAACAAAGGAACAAGCCAACAAGCCAACAAACCAACAAACCAACAAGCCAACAAACCAACAAACGAACAAGCCAACAAGCCAACAAACCTACAAACCAACAAACCAAGAAGCCAACAAACCAACAAACCAACAAGCAAAAAACCAACAAACCAAGAAATCAACTAGCCAACAAGTCAACATACCAACAAACCAACAAGCCAACAAACCAACAAACCAACAAACCAACAAACCAACAAACCAACAAACCAACAAACCAACAAACCAACAAACCAACAAGCCGACAAGCCCACAAGCCAACAAGCCAACAAACCAACAAACCAACAAACCAACAAACCAACAAACCAACAAGCCAACAAACCAACAAACCAACAAACCAACATGCCAACAAACCAACAAACAAAGTAACCAACAAGCCAACAGACCAACAAACCAACAAGCCAATAAGCCAACAAACCAACAAACTAACAAGCCAACAAACCAACAAACAAATAAACCAACAAACCAACAAACCAACAAACCAACAAACTAACAAACCAACAAGCCAACAAACCAACAAACCAACAAGCCAACAAACCAACAAACCAACAAACCAACAAACCAACAAGCCAACAAGCCAACAAACCAACAAACCAACAAACCAACAAACCAAGAAGCCAACAAACCAACAAACCAACAAACCAACATGCCAACAAACCAACAAACAAAGTAACCAACAAGCCAACAGACCAACAAACCAACAAGCCAACAAGCCAACAAACCAACAAACAAATAAACCAACAAACCAACAAACAAATAAACCAACAAACCAACAAACCAACAAGCCAACAAACCAACAAACCAACAAACCAACAAGCCAACAAACCAACAAGCCAACAAACCAACAAACCAACACACTAACAAGCCAACAAACCAACAAACAAATAAACCAACAAACCAACAAACCAAAAAGCCAACAAACCAACAAGCCAACAAACTAACAAACCAACAAACGAACTAACCAACAAACCAACAAGCCAATAAGCCAACAAACCAACAAACCAACAAACCAACAAACTAACAAACTAACAAACCAACAAGCCAACAAACCAACAAACCAACAAGCCAACAAACCAACAAACCAACAAACCAACATGCCAACAAACCAACAAACTAAGTAACCAACAAGCCAACAAACCAACAAACCAAGAAGCCAACAAACCAACAAGCCAACAAACCAACAAACCAACAAACAAAGTAACCAAAAAGCCAACAAACTAACAAACCAACAAGCCAACAAGCCAACAAACCAACAAACCAACAAAGCAACAAACCAACAAACCAACAAACCAACAAACCAACAAACCAACAGGCCAATAAGCCAACAAACCAACAAACCAACAAACCAACAAGCCAACAAGCCAACAAACCAACAAACCAACAAGCCAGCAAACCAACAAACCAACAAACCAACAAACCAAAAAACCAACAAACGAACAAACCAACAAACCAACAAACCAACAAACCAACAAACCAACAAACCAACAAGCCAACAAGCCAACAAACCAGCAAACTAACAAATCAACAAGCCAACAAACCAACAAACCAACAAGCCAACAAGCCAACAAACCAACAAACCAAGTAACCAAAAAGCCAATAAACTAACAAACCAAAAAGCTAACAAACCAACAAGCCAACAAGCCAGCAAACCAACAAACCAACAAAGCAACAAACCAACAAACCAACAAACCAACAAACCAAAAAACCAACAAACTAACAAACCAAGAAGCCACCAAACAAACAAACCAACAAGCCAACAAACCAACAAACCAACAAACCAACAAGCCAACAAGCCAACAAACCAACAAACCAACAAGCCAACAAACCAACAAACCAACATGCCAACAAACCAACAAACTAAGTAACCAACAAGCCAACAAACCAACAAGCCAACAAACCAACAAACCAACAAACCAACAAGCCAATAAACCAACAAACCAACAAACCAACAAGCCAACAAACCAACAAACAAATAAACCAACAATCCAACAAACCAACAAACCAACAAACTAACAAACCAACAAACCAACAAACCAAAAAACCAACAAACCAACAAACCAACAAGCCAACAAACCAACATACCAACAAACCAACAAGCCAACAAACCAACAAACAAATAAACCAACAAACCAACAAACCAACAAACCAACAAACCAACAAACAAACAAACCAAAAAACCAACAAACCAACAAGCCAACAAGCCAACAAACCAACAAACTAACAAACCAACTAGCCAACAAACCAACAAACCAACAAGCCAACAAGCCAACAAACCAACAAACCAACAAACCAAAAAACCAACAAACCAACAAACCATCAAACGAACAAGGCAACAAGCCAACAAGCCAACAAACCAACAAACCAACAATCCAACAAACCAACAAACCAACAAGCCAACAAGCCAACAAACCAACAAACCAACAAACCAACAAGCCAACAAACCAACAAACCAACAAGCCAACAAACCAACAAACCAACAAACCAACAAACCAACAAGCCAACAAGCCAACAAACTAACAAACCAACAAACCAACAAACCAACAAACCAACAAACCAACAAACCAACAAACCAACAAACCAACAAACCAACAAGCCAACAAACCAACAAACCAACAAACCAACAAGCCAACAAACCAACAAACAAATAAACCAACAAACCAACAAACCAACAAACCAACAAACCAACAAACCAACAAACTAACAAACCAACAAGCCAACAAACCAACAAACCAACAAGCCAACAAAAGAACAAACCAACAAACCAACAAGCCAACAAGCCAACAAGCCAACAAACCAACAAACCAACAAACCAACAAGCCAACAAACCAACAAACCAACAAACCAACATGCCAACAAACCAACAAACCAACAAACCAACATGCCAACAAACCAACAAACTAAGTAACCAATAAGCCAACAAACCAACAAACCAACAAGCCAACAAGCAAACAAACAAATAAACCAACAAGCCAACAAACCAACAAACCAACAAACCAAAAAGCCAACAAACCAACAAGCCAACAAACCAACAAACCAACAAACCAACAAACCAACAAACAAACAAACCAACAAACCAACAAGACAACAAACCAAGAAACAAATAAACCAACAAACCAACAAAGCAACAAGCCAACAAACCAACAAGCCAACAAACTAACAAACCAACAAACGAACTAACCAACAAACCAACAAGCCAACAAGCCAACAAACCAACAAACCAACAAACCAACAAACGAACTAACCAACAAACCGACAAGCCAACCAGCCAACAAACCAACAAACAAAGTAACCAACAAGCCAACAGACCAACAAACCAACAAGCCAACAAGCCAACAAACCAACAAACAAATAAACCAACAAACCAACAAACAAATAAACCAACAAACCAACAAACCAACAAGCCAACAAACCAACAAACCAACAAACCAACAAGCCAACAAACCAACAAGCCAACAAACCAACAAACCAACACACTAACAAGCCAACAAACCAACAAACAAATAAACCAACAAACCAACAAACCAAAAAGCCAACAAACCAACAAGCCAACAAACTAACAAACCAACAAACGAACTAACCAACAAACCAACAAGCCAATAAGCCAACAAACCAACAAACCAACAAACCAACAAACTAACAAACTAACAAACCAACAAGCCAACAAACCAACAAACCAACAAGCCAACAAACCAACAAACCAACAAACCAACATGCCAACAAACCAACAAACTAAGTAACCAACAAGCCAACAAACCAACAAACCAAGAAGCCAACAAACCAACAAGCCAACAAACCAACAAACCAACAAACAAAGTAACCAAAAAGCCAACAAACTAACAAACCAACAAGCCAACAAGCCAACAAACCAACAAACCAACAAAGCAACAAACCAACAAACCAACAAACCAACAAACCAACAAACCAACAGGCCAATAAGCCAACAAACCAACAAACCAACAAACCAACAAGCCAACAAGCCAACAAACCAACAAACCAACAAGCCAGCAAACCAACAAACCAACAAACCAACAAACCAAAAAACCAACAAACGAACAAACCAACAAACCAACAAACCAACAAACCAACAAACCAACAAACCAACAAGCCAACAAGCCAACAAACCAGCAAACTAACAAATCAACAAGCCAACAAACCAACAAACCAACAAGCCAACAAGCCAACAAACCAACAAACCAAGTAACCAAAAAGCCAATAAACTAACAAACCAAAAAGCTAACAAACCAACAAGCCAACAAGCCAGCAAACCAACAAACCAACAAAGCAACAAACCAACAAACCAACAAACCAACAAACCAACAAACCAACAAACTAACAAACCAAGAAGCCACCAAACAAACAAACCAACAAGCCAACAAACCAACAAGCCAACAAACCAACAAGCCAACAAGCCAACAAACCAACAAACCAACAAGCCAACAAACCAACAAACGAACATGCCAACAAACCAACAAACTAAGTAACCAACAAGCCAACAAACCAACAAGCCAACAAACCAACAAACCAACAAACCAACAAGCCAATAAACCAACAAACCAACAAACCAACAAGCCAACAAACCAACAAACAAATAAACCAACAATCCAACAAACCAACAAACCAACAAACTAACAAACCAACAAACCAACAAACCAAAAAACCAACAAACCAACAAACCAACAAGCCAACAAACCAACATACCAACAAACCAACAAGCCAACAAACCAACAAACAAATAAACCAACAAACCAACAAACCAACAAACCAACAAACCAACAAACCAACAAACAAACAAACCAAAAAACCAACAAACCAACAAGCCAACAAGCCAACAAACCAACAAACTAACAAACCAACTAGCCAACAAACCAACAAACCAACAAGCCAACAAGCCAACAAACCAACAAACCAACAAACCAAAAAACCAACAAACCAACAAACCATCAAACGAACAAGGCAACAAGCCAACAAGCCAACAAGCCAACAAACCAACAAACCAACAATCCAACAAACCAACAAACCAACAAGCCAACAAACCAACAAACCAACAAACTAACAAACTAACAAACCAACAAGCCAACAAACCAACAAACCAACAAGCCAACAAACCAACAAACCAACAAACCAACATGCCAACAAACCAACAAACTAAGTAACCAACAAGCCAACAAACCAACAAACCAAGAAGCCAACAAACCAACAAGCCAACAAACCAACAAACCAACAAACAAAGTAACCAAAAAGCCAACAAACTAACAAACCAACAAGCCAACAAGCCAACAAACCAACAAACCAACAAAGCAACAAACCAACAAACCAACAAACCAACAAACCAACAAACCAACAGGCCAATAAGCCAACAAACCAACAAACCAACAAACCAACAAGCCAACAAGCCAACAAACCAACAAACCAACAAGCCAGCAAACCAACAAACCAACAAACCAACAAACCAAAAAACCAACAAACGAACAAACCAACAAACCAACAAACCAACAAACCAACAAACCAACAAACCAACAAGCCAACAAGCCAACAAACCAGCAAACTAACAAATCAACAAGCCAACAAACCAACAAACCAACAAGCCAACAAGCCAACAAACCAACAAACCAAGTAACCAAAAAGCCAATAAACTAACAAACCAAAAAGCTAACAAACCAACAAGCCAACAAGCCAGCAAACCAACAAACCAACAAAGCAACAAACCAACAAACCAACAAACCAACAAACCAACAAACCAACAAACTAACAAACCAAGAAGCCACCAAACAAACAAACCAACAAGCCAACAAACCAACAAACCAACAAACCAACAAGCCAACAAGCCAACAAACCAACAAACCAACAAGCCAACAAACCAACAAACCAACATGCCAACAAACCAACAAACTAAGTAACCAACAAGCCAACAAACCAACAAGCCAACAAACCAACAAACCAACAAACCAACAAGCCAATAAACCAACAAACCAACAAACCAACAAGCCAACAAACCAACAAACAAATAAACCAACAATCCAACAAACCAACAAACCAACAAACTAACAAACCAACAAACCAACAAACCAAAAAACCAACAAACCAACAAACCAACAAGCCAACAAACCAACATACCAACAAACCAACAAGCCAACAAACCAACAAACAAATAAACCAACAAACCAACAAACCAACAAACCAACAAACCAACAAACCAACAAACAAACAAACCAAAAAACCAACAAACCAACAAGCCAACAAGCCAACAAACCAACAAACTAACAAACCAACTAGCCAACAAACCAACAAACCAACAAGCCAACAAGCCAACAAACCAACAAACCAACAAACCAAAAAACCAACAAACCAACAAACCATCAAACGAACAAGGCAACAAGCCAACAAGCCAACAAACCAACAAACCAACAATCCAACAAACCAACAAACCAACAAGCCAACAAGCCAACAAACCAACAAACCAACAAACCAACAAGCCAACAAACCAACAAACCAACAAGCCAACAAACCAACAAACCAACAAACCAACAAACAAAGTAACCAACAAGCCAACAGACCAACAAACCAACAAGCCAACAAGCCAACAAACCAACAAACAAATAAACCAACAAACCAACAAACAAATAAACCAACAAACCAACAAACCAACAAGCCAACAAACCAACAAACCAACAAACCAACAAGCCAACAAACCAACAAGCCAACAAACCAACAAACCAACACACTAACAAGCCAACAAACCAACAAACAAATAAACCAACAAACCAACAAACCAAAAAGCCAACAAACCAACAAGCCAACAAACTAACAAACCAACAAACGAACTAACCAACAAACCAACAAGCCAATAAGCCAACAAACCAACAAACCAACAAACCAACAAACTAACAAACTAACAAACCAACAAGCCAACAAACCAACAAACCAACAAGCCAACAAACCAACAAACCAACAAACCAACATGCCAACAAACCAACAAACTAAGTAACCAACAAGCCAACAAACCAACAAACCAAGAAGCCAACAAACCAACAAGCCAACAAACCAACAAACCAACAAACAAAGTAACCAAAAAGCCAACAAACTAACAAACCAACAAGCCAACAAGCCAACAAACCAACAAACCAACAAAGCAACAAACCAACAAACCAACAAACCAACAAACCAACAAACCAACAGGCCAACAAGCCAACAAACCAACAAACCAACAAACCAACAAGCCAATAAACCAACAAACCAACAAACCAACAAGCCAACAAACCAACAAACAAATAAACCAACAATCCAACAAACCAACAAACCAACAAACTAACAAACCAACAAACCAACAAACCAACAAGCCAACAAGCCAACAAACCAACAAACCAACAAACCAAAAAACCAACAAACCAACAAACCATCAAACGAACAAGGCAACAAGCCAACAAGCCAACAAGCCAACAAACCAACAAACCAACAATCCAACAAACCAACAAACCAACAAGCCAACAAACCAACAAACCAACAAACTAACAAACTAACAAACCAACAAGCCAACAAACCAACAAACCAACAAGCCAACAAACCAACAAACCAACAAACCAACATGCCAACAAACCAACAAACTAAGTAACCAACAAGCCAACAAACCAACAAACCAAGAAGCCAACAAACCAACAAGCCAACAAACCAACAAACCAACAAACAAAGTAACCAAAAAGCCAACAAACTAACAAACCAACAAGCCAACAAGCCAACAAACCAACAAACCAATAAAGCAACAAACCAACAAACCAACAAACCAACAAACCAACAAACCAACAGGCCAATAAGCCAACAAACCAACAAACCAACAAACCAACAAGCCAACAAGCCAACAAACCAACAAACCAACAAGCCAGCAAACCAACAAACCAACAAACCAACAAACCAAAAAACCAACAAACGAACAAACCAACAAACCAACAAACCAACAAACCAACAAACCAACAAACCAACAAGCCAACAAGCCAACAAACCAGCAAACTAACAAATCAACAAGCCAACAAACCAACAAACCAACAAGCCAACAAGCCAACAAACCAACAAACCAAGTAACCAAAAAGCCAATAAACTAACAAACCAAAAAGCTAACAAACCAACAAGCCAACAAGCCAGCAAACCAACAAACCAACAAAGCAACAAACCAACAAACCAACAAACCAACAAACCAACAAACCAACAAACTAACAAACCAAGAAGCCACCAAACAAACAAACCAACAAGCCAACAAACCAACAAACCAACAAACCAACAAGCCAACAAGCCAACAAACCAACAAACCAACAAGCCAACAAACCAACAAACCAACATGCCAACAAACCAACAAACTAAGTAACCAACAAGCCAACAAACCAACAAGCCAACAAACCAACAAACCAACAAACCAACAAGCCAATAAACCAACAAACCAACAAACCAACAAGCCAACAAACCAACAAACAAATAAACCAACAATCCAACAAACCAACAAACCAACAAACTAACAAACCAACAAACCAACAAACCAAAAAACCAACAAACCAACAAACCAACAAGCCAACAAACCAACATACCAACAAACCAACAAGCCAACAAACCAACAAACAAATAAACCAACAAACCAACAAACCAACAAACCAACAAACCAACAAACCAACAAACAAACAAACCAAAAAACCAACAAACCAACAAGCCAACAAGCCAACAAACCAACAAACTAACAAACCAACTAGCCAACAAACCAACAAACCAACAAGCCAACAAGCCAACAAACCAACAAACCAACAAACCAAAAAACCAACAAACCAACAAACCATCAAACGAACAAGGCAACAAGCCAACAAGCCAACAAACCAACAAACCAACAATCCAACAAACCAACAAACCAACAAGCCAACAAGCCAACAAACCAACAAACCAACAAACCAACAAGCCAACAAACCAACAAACCAACAAGCCAACAAACCAACAAACCAACAAACCAACAAACCAACAAGCCAACAAGCCAACAAACTAACAAACCAACAAACCAACAAACCAACAAACCAACAAACCAACAAACCAACAAACCAACAAACCAACAAACCAACAAGCCAACAAACCAACAAACCAACAAACCAACAAGCCAACAAACCAACAAACAAATAAACCAACAAACCAACAAACCAACAAACCAACAAACCAACAAACCAACAAACCAACAAACCAACAAACTAACAAACCAACAAGCCAACAAACCAACAAACCAACAAGCCAACAAAAGAACAAACCAACAAACCAACAAGCCAACAAGCCAACAAGCCAACAAACCAACAAACCAACAAACCAACAAGCCAACAAACCAACAAACCAACAAACCAACATGCCAACAAACCAACAAACCAACAAACCAACATGCCAACAAACCAACAAACTAAGTAACCAATAAGCCAACAAACCAACAAACCAACAAGCCAACAAGCAAACAAACAAATAAACCAACAAGCCAACAAACCAACAAACCAACAAACCAAAAAGCCAACAAACCAACAAGCCAACAAACCAACAAACCAACAAACCAACAAACCAACAAACAAACAAACCAACAAACCAACAAGCCAACAAACCAAGAAACAAATAAACCAACAAACCAACAAACCAACAAGCCAACAAACCAACAAGCCAACAAACTAACAAACCAACAAACGAACTAACCAACAAACCAACAAGCCAACAAGCCAACAAACTAACAAACCAACAAACCAACAAACGAACTAACCAACAAACCGACAAGCCAACCAGCCAACAAACCAACAAACCAACAAACCAACAAACTAACAAACCAACAAGCCAACAAACCAACAAACCAACAAGCCAACAAACCAACATGCCAAGAAACCAACAAACTAAGTAACCAACAAACCAACAAGCCAACAAACAAACAAACCAACAAGCCAACAAACCGACAAACAAACAAGCCAACAAACCAACAAACCAACAAACCAACAAACCAACAAACCAACAAACAAGTAAACCAACAAACCAAAAAACCAACAAACCAACAAACTAACAAACCAACAAACCAACAAACCAACAAGCCAACAATCCAACAAGCCAACAAACCAACAAACCAAAAAGCCAACAAACCAACAAGCCAACAAACCAACAAACCAACAAACCAAGTAACCAAAAAGCCAACAAACTAACAAACCAACAAGCCAACAAGCCAACAAACCAACAAACCCACAAAGCAACAAGCCAACAACCCAACAAACCAACAAACCAACAAGCTGACAAACCAACAAACCAACAAGCCAACAAGCCAACAAACCAACAAACCAACAAACCAACAAGCCAACAAACCAACAAACCAACATGCCAAAAAACCAACATACTAAGTAACCAACAAGCCAACAAATCAACAAACCAACAAGCCAACAAACCAACAAACCAACAAACCAACAAGCCAACAAACCAACAAAATAACAAACCAACAAGCCAACAAACCAACAAACAAATAAACCAACAAACCAACAAGCCAACAAACCAACAAACCAACAAACCAACAAGCCAACAAACCAACAAACCAACAAACCAACAAGCCAACAAACCAACAAACAAATAAACCAACAAACCAATAAACCAACAAACCAACAAACCAAAAAACCAACAAACCAACAAGCCAACAATCCAACAAACCAAAAAACGAACTAACCAACAAACCAACAAGCCAACAAGCCAACAAGCCAACAAACCAACAAACCAACACACGAACTAACCAACAAACCAACAAGCCAACCAGCCAACAAACCAACAAGCCAACAAACCAACAAACCAACAAACCAACAAACCAATAAGCCAACAACCTAACAAACCAACAAACCAACAAGCCAACAAGCCAACAAACCAACAAACCAACAAGCCAACAAACCAACAAACCAACAAACCAACAAACCAACAAGCCAACAAACAAATAAACCAACAAACCAACAAACCAACAAACCAACAAACCAACAAACCAACAAACCAACAAACCAACAAGCCAACAAACCAACAAACCAACAAACCAACAAACCAACATGCCAAAAAACCAACAAACTAAGTAACCAACAAGCCAACAAACCAACAAACCAACAAGCCAACAAGCCAACAAACTATCAAACCAACAAGCCAACAAACCAATAAAACCAACAAACCAACAAGCCAACAAACCAACAAACCAACAAACAAATAAACCAACAAACCAACAAACCAACAAACCAACAAACCAAAAAACCAACACACTAACAAGCCAACAAGCCAACAAACCAGCAAACTAACAAACCAACAAACGAACTAACCAACAAACCAACAAGCCAACAAGCCAACAAACCAACAAACTAACAAACCGACAAACTAAGTAACCAACAAGCCAACAAAACAACAAACCAAGAAGCCAACAAGCCAACAAACCAACAAACCAACAAGCCAACAAACCAACAAACCAACAAACCAAAAAACCAACAAGCCAACAAACCAACAAACCAACAAACCAACAAGCCAACAAACCAACAAGCCAACAAACGAACAAACCAAAAACACCAACAAACCAACAAACTAAGTAACCAACAAACCAACAAACCAACAAACCAACAAGCCAACAAGCCAACAAGCCAACAAACCAACAAACCAACAAGCCAACAAACCAACAAACCAACAAACCAACAAACCAAAAAACCAACAAACCAACAAACCAACAAACCAACAAACCAACATACCAACAAACCAACAAACTAAGTAACCAACAAGCCAACAAACCAACAAACCAACATACCAACAAGCGAACAAACCAACAAACCAACAAGCCAACAAGCCAACAAACCAACAAACCAACAAGCCAACAAACAAACAAACCAACAAGCCAACAAGCCAACAAACCAACAAGCCAACAAACCAACAAACCAACAAACCAACAAGCCAACAAACCAACAAACAAATAAACCAACAAACCAAAAAACCAACAAACCAACAAACTAACAAACCAACAAACCAACAAACCAACAAGCCAACAAGCCAACAAACCAACAAACCAACAAACCAACAAGCCAACAAACCAACAAGCCAACAAACCAACAAACCAACAAACCAAGTAACCAAAAAGCCAACAAACTAACAAACCCACAAAGCAACAAGCCAACAAGCCAACAAACCAACAAACCAACAAGCCAACAAACCAACAAACCAACAAGCCAACAAGCCAACAAACCAACAAACCAACAAACCAACAAACCAACAAGCCAACAAACCAACAAACCAACAAGCCAGCAAACCAACAAACCAACAAACCAACAAACCAACAAGCCAACAAGCCAACAAACCAACAAACCAACAAGCCAACATACCAACAAACCAACAAACCAACAAGCCAACAAACCAACAAACAAATAAACCAACAAACCAACAAACCAACAAACCAACAAACCAACAAACCAACAAACCAACAAACCAACAAACCAACAAACTAACAAACCAACAAGCCAACAAACCAACAAACCAACAAGCCAACAAACCAACAAACCAACAAACCAATAAACCAACAAGCCAACAAACCAACAAACCAAAAGCCAACAAACCAACAAACCAACAAACCAACATGCCAACAAACCAACAAACTAAATAACCAACAAGCCAACAAACCAACAAACCAACAAGCCAACAAGACAATAAACCAACAAACCAACAAGCCAACAAACTAACAAACCAACAAACCAACAAACTAAGTAACCAACAAGCCAACAAACCAACAAACCAACGAGCCAACAAGCTAACAAGCCAACAAACCAAGAAACTAACAAACCAACAAACGAACTAACCAACAAACCAACAAGCCAACAAGTCAACAAACCAGCAACCCAACAAACCAACAAACCAACAAACTAAGTAACCAACAAGCCAACAAACCAACAAACTAAGTAACCAACAAGCCAACAAGCCAACAAACCAACAAACCAACAACCCAACAAACCAACGAACAAATAAACCAACAAACCAACAAGCCAACAAACCAACAAACCAACAAGCCAACAAACCAACAAACCAACAAACCAACAAGCCAACAAACCAACAAACAAATAAACCAACAAACCAACAAACCAACAAACCAACAAACCAAAAAACCAACAAACCAACAAGCCAACAAGCCAACAAACCAAAAAACGAACTAACCAACAAACCAACAAGCCAACAAGCCAACAAGCCACCAAACCAACAAACCAACACACGAACTAACCAACAAACCAACAAGCCAACCAGCCAACAAACCAACAAGCCAACAAACCAACAAACCAACAAACCAACAAACCAATAAGCCAACAACCCAACAAACCAACAAACCAACAAGCCAACAAGCCAACAAACCAACAAACCAACAAACCAACAAGCCAACAAACCAACAAACAAATAAACCAACAAACCAACAAACCAACAAACCAACAAACCAACAAACCAACAAACTAACAAACCAACAAACCAACAAACCAACAAACCAACAAGCCAACAAACCAACAAACCAACAAACCAACAAGCCAACAAGCCAACAAACCAACAAACCAACAAGCCAACAAACCAACAAACCAACAAACCAACAAGCCAACAAGCCAACAAGCCAACAAACCAACAAAC
Organism: Atherix ibis; assembly: GCA_958298945.1. Classification (NCBI taxonomy): domain Eukaryota; kingdom Metazoa; phylum Arthropoda; class Insecta; order Diptera; family Athericidae; genus Atherix; species Atherix ibis. Next base: position 94,172,905 of record OY282608.1, read on the forward strand.
CAACAAGCCAACAAACAAACAAACCAACAAGCCAACAAGCCAACAAACCAACAAGCCAACAAACCAACAAACCAACAAACCAACAAGCCAACAAACCAACAAACAAATAAACCAACAAACCAAAAAACCAACAAACCAACAAACTAACAAACCAACAAACCAACGAACCAACAAGCCAACAAGCCAACAAACCAACAAACCAACAAACCAACAAGCCAACAAACCAACAAGCCAACAAACCAACAAACCAACAAACCAAGTAACCAAAAAGCCAACAAACTAACAAACCCACAAAGCAACAAGCCAACAAGCCAACAAACCAACAAACCAACAAGCCAACAAACCAACAAACCAACAAGCCAACAAGCCAACAAACCAACAAACCAACAAACCAACAAACCAACAAGCCAACAAACCAACAAACCAACAAGCCAGCAAACCAACAAACCAACAAACCAACAAACCAACAAGCCAACAAGCCAACAAACCAACAAACCAACAAGCCAACATACCAACAAACCAACAAACCAACAAGCCAACAAACCAACAAACAAATAAACCAACAAACCAACAAACCAACAAACCAACAAACCAACAAACCAACAAACCAACAAACCAACAAACCAACAAACTAACAAACCAACAAGCCAACAAACCAACAAACCAACAAGCCAACAAACCAACAAACCAACAAACCAATAAACCAACAAGCCAACAAACCAACAAACCAAAAGCCAACAAACCAACAAACCAACAAACCAACATGCCAACAAACCAACAAACTAAATAACCAACAAGCCAACAAACCAACAAACCAACAAGCCAACAAGACAATAAACCAACAAACCAACAAGCCAACAAACTAACAAACCAACAAACCAACAAACTAAGTAACCAACAAGCCAACAAACCAACAAACCAACGAGCCAACAAGCTAACAAGCCAACAAACCAAGAAACTAACAAACCAACAAACGAACTAACCAACAAACCAACAACCCAACAAGTCAATAAACCAGCAACCCAACAAACCAACAAACCAACAAACTAAGTAACCAACAAGCCAACAAACCAACAAACTAAGTAACCAACAAGCCAACAAGCCAACAAACCAACAAACCAACAACCCAACAAACCAACGAACAAATAAACCAACAAACCAACAAGCCAACAAACCAACAAACCAACAAGCCAACAAACCAACAAACCAACAAACCAACAAGCCAACAAACCAACAAACAAATAAACCAACAAACCAACAAACCAACAAACCAACAAACCAAAAAACCAACAAACCAACAAGCCAACAAGCCAACAAACCAAAAAACGAACTAACCAACAAACCAACAAGCCAACAAGCCAACAAGCCACCAAACCAACAAACCAACACACGAACTAACCAACAAACCAACAAGCCAACCAGCCAACAAACCAACAAGCCAACAAACCAACAAACCAACAAACCAACAAACCAATAAGCCAACAACCCAACAAACCAACAAACCAACAAGCCAACAAGCCAACAAACCAACAAACCAACAAACCAACAAGCCAACAAACCAACAAACAAATAAACCAACAAACCAACAAACCAACAAACCAACAAACCAACAAACCAACAAACCAACAAACTAACAAACCAACAAGCCAACAAACCAACAAACCAACAAGCCAACAAACCAACAAACCAACAAACCAACAAGCCAACAAGCCAACAAACCAACAAACCAACAAGCCAACAAACCAACAAACCAACATGCCAAAAAACCAACAAACTAAGTAACCAACAAGCCAACAAACCAACAAACCAACAAGGCAACAAGCCAACAAACCATCAAACCAACAAGTTTACAAACCAACAACCAACAAACCAACAAGCCAACAAACCAACAAACAAATAAACCAACAAACCAAGAAACCAACAAACCAACAAACCAAAAAACCAACAAACCAACAAGCCAACAAGCCAACAAACTAACAAACTAACAAACCAACAAACGAACTAACCAACAAACCAACAAGCCAACAAGCCAACAAACCAACAAACCAACAAACCAACAAGCCAACAAACCAACAAGCCAACAAACCAACAAGCCAACAAACGAACAAACCAAAAAAACCAACAAACCAACAAACCAACAAACTAAGTAACCAACAAACCAACAAACCAACAAACCAACAAGCCAACAAGCCAACAAACCAACAAACCAACAAGCCAACAAACCAACAAACTAACAAACCAACAAACCGAAAAACCAACAAACCAACAAACCAACAAACCCACAAACCAACATACCAACAAACTAAGCAACCAAAAAGCCAACAAACCAACAAACCAACAAGCCAACAAGCCAACAAACCAACAAAGCAACAAGCCAACAAGCCAACAAACCAACAAACCAACAAGCCAACAAGCAAACAAACCAACAAGCCAACAAGCCAACAAACCAACAAGCCAACAAACCAACAAACCAACAAGCCAACAAACCAACAAACAAATAAACCAACAAACCAAGAAACCAACAAGCCAACAAGCCAACAAACCAACAAACCAACAAACCAACAAGCCAACAAACCAACAAACCAACAAGCCAACAAACCAACAAACCAACAAACCAACAAACCAACAAGCCAACAAGCCAACAAACCAACAAACCAACAAGCCAACAAACCAACAAACCAACAAGCCAACAAGCCAACAAACCAACAAACCAACAAACCAACAAGCCAACAAACCAACAAACCAACAAGCCAACAAACCAACAAACCAACAAGGCAACAAGCCAACAAACCAATAAACCAACAAGCCAACAAGCCAACAAACCAACAAACCAACAAGCCAACAAACCAACAAACCAACAAACTAACAAGCCAACAAACCAACAAACAAATAAACCAACAAACCAACAAACCAACAAACCAACAAACCAACAAACCAACAAACCAACAAACCAACAAACCAACAAACCAACACACTAACAAACCAACAAGCCAACAAACCAACAAACCAACAAGCCAACAAACCAACAAACCAACAAACCAATAAGCCAACAAGCCAACAAACCAACAAACCAAAAGCCAACAAACCAACAAACCAACAAACCAACATGCCAACAAACCAACAAACTAAATAACCAACAAGCCAACAAACCAACAAACCAACAAGCCAACAAGCCAACAAACCAACAAGCCAACAAGCCAACAAACCAACAAACCAACAAACCAACAAACCAACAAACTAAGTAACCAACAAGCCAACAAACCATAAAAACCAACGAGCCAACAAGCCAACAAGCCAACAAACCAACAAACTAATAAACCAACAAACGAACTAACCAACAAACCAACAAGCCAACAAGCCAACAAACCAGCAAACCAACAAACCAACAAACTAAGTAACCAACAAGCCAACAAACCAACAAACCAACAAGCCAACAAGCCAACAAGCCAACAAACCAACAAACCAACAACCCAACAAACCAACAAACCAACAAACCAAAAAACCAACAAACCAGCAAACCAACAAACCAACAAACCAACAAACCAACAAGCCAACAAGCCAACAAACCAACAAGCCAACAAACCAACAAACCAACAAACCAAAAAACCAACAAACCAACAAACCAACAAGCCAACAAACCAACAAACCAACAAACCAACAAACCAACAAACCAACAAGCCAACAAACCAACAAGCCAACAAACCAAAAAAACCAACAAACCAAGAAACCAACAAGCCAACAAACCAACAAACCAACAAGCCAACAAACCAACAAACCAACAAACCAATAAGCCAACAAGCCAACAAACCAACAAACCAAAAGCCAACAAACCACCAAACCAACAAACCAACATGCCAACAAACCAACAAACTAAATAACCAACAAGCCAACAAACCAACAAACCAACAATCCAACAAGCCAATAAACCAACAAACCAACAAGCCAACAAACTAACAAACCAACAAACCAACAAACCAACAAACTAAGTAACCAACAAGCCAACAAACCAACAAACCAACGAGCCAACAAGCTAACAAGCCAACAAACCAAGAAACTAACAAACCAACAAACGAACTAACCAACAAACCAACAAGTCAACAAACCAGCAACCCAACAAACCAACAAACCAACAAACTAAGTAACCAACAAGCCAACAAACCAACAAACTAAGTAACCAACAAGCCAACAAGCCAACAAACCAACAAACCAACAACCCAACAAACCAACGAACAAATAAACCAACAAACCAACAAGCCAACAAACCAACAAACCAACAAGCCAACAAACCAACAAACCAACAAACCAACAAGCCAACAAACCAACAAACAAATAAACCAACAAACCAACAAACCAACAAACCAACAAACCAAAAAACCAACAAACCAACAAGCCAACAAGCCAACAAACCAAAAAACGAACTAACCAACAAACCAACAAGCCAACAAGCCAACAAGCCACCAAACCAACAAACCAACACACGAACTAACCAACAAACCAACAAGCCAACCAGCCTACAAACCAACAAGCCAACAAACCAACAAACCAACAAACCAACAAACCAATAAGCCAACAACCCAACAAACCAACAAACCAACAAGCCAACAAGCCAACAAACCAACAAACCAACAAACCAACAAGCCAACAAACCAACAAACAAATAAACCAACAAACCAACAAACCAACAAACCAACAAACCAACAAACCAACCAACCAACAAACTAACAAACCAACAAGCCAACAAACCAACAAACCAACAAGCCAACAAACCAACAAACCAACAAACCAACAAGCCAACAAGCCAACAAACCAACAAACCAACAAGCCAACAAACCAATAAACCAACAAACCAACATGCCAAAAAACCAACAAACTAAGTAACCAACAAGCCAACAAACCAACAAACCAACAAGGCAACAAGCCAACAAACCATCAAACCAACAAGTTTACAAACCAACAAACCAACAAACCAACAAGCCAACAAACCAACAAACAAATAAACCAACAAACCAAGAAACCAACAAACCAACAAACCAAAAAACCAACAAACCAACAATTTAACAAGCCAACAAACTAACAAACTAACAAACCAACAAACGAACTAACCAACAAACCAACAAACTAAGTAACCAACAAGCCAACAAACCAACAAACCAACAAGCCAACAAGCCAACAAACCAACAAACCAACAAGCCAACAAACCAACAAACCAACAAACCAACAAACCAAAAAACCAACAAACCAACAAACCAACAAACTAACAAACCAACAAACCAACAAGCCAACAAGCCAACAAACCAACAAACCAACAAACCAACAAGCCAACAAACCAACAATCCAACAAACGAACAAACCAAAAAAACCAACAAACCAACAAACCAACAAACTAAGTAACCAACAAACCAACAAACCAACAAACCAACAAGCCAACAAGCCAACAAACCAACAAACCAACAAGCCAACAAAGCAACAAACTAACAAACCAACAAACCGAAAAACCAACAAACCAACAAACCAACAAACCCACAAACCAACATACCAACAAACTAAGTAACCAACAAGCCAACAAACCAACAAACCAACAAGCCAACAAGCCAACAAACTAACAAACCAACAAGCCAACAAGCCAACAAACCAACAAACCAACAAGCCAACAAGCAAACAAACCAACAAGCCAACAAGCCAACAAACCAACAAGCCAACAAACCAACAAACCAACAAGCCAACAAACCAACAAACAAATAAACCAACAAACCAAGAAACCAACAAGCCAACAAGCCAACAAACCAACAAACCAACAAACCAACAAGCCAACAAACCAACAAACCAACAAGCCAACAAACCAACAAACCAACAAACCAACAAACCAACAAGCCAACAAGCCAACAAACCAACAAACCAACAAGCCAACAAACCAACAAACCAACAAGCCAACAAGCCAACAAACCAACAAACCAACAAACCAACAATCCAACAAACCAACAAACCAACAAGCCAACAAACCAACAAACCAACAAACCAACAAACCAACAAGGCAACAAGCCAACAAACCAATAAACCAACAAGCCAACAAGCCAACAAACCAACAAACCAACAAGCCAACAAACCAACAAACCAACAAACCAACAAGCCAACAAACCAACAAACAAATAAACCAACAAACCAACAAACCAACAAACCAACAAACCAACAAACCAACAAACCAACAAACCAACACACTAACAAACCAACAAGCCAACAAACCAACAAACCAACAAGCCAACAAACCAACAAACCAACAAACCAATAAGCCAACAAGCCAACAAACCAACAAACCAAAAGCCAACAAACCAACAAACCAACAAACCAACATGCCAACAAACCAACAAACTAAATAACCAACAAGCCAACAAACCAACAAACCAACAAGCCAACAAGCCAACAAACCAACAAGCCAACAAGCCAACAAACCAACAAACCAACAAACCAACAAACCAACAAACCAACAAACTAAGTAACCAACAAGCCAACAAACCATAAAAACCAACGAGCCAACAAGCCAACAAGCCAACAAACCAACAAACTAATAAACCAACAAACGAACTAACCAACAAACCAACAAGCCAACAAGCCAACAAACCAGCAAACCAACAAACCAACAAACCAACAAACTAAGTAACCAACAAGCCAACAAACCAACAAACCAACAAGCCAACAAGCCAACAAACCAACAAACCAACAACCCAACAAACCAACAAACCAACAAACCAAAAAACCAACAAACCAGCAAACCAACAAACCAACAAACCAACAAACCAACAAGCCAACAAGCCAACAAACCAACAAGCCAATAAACCAACAAACCAACAAACCAAAAAACCAACAAACCAACAAACCAACAAACCAACAAACCAACAAACCAACAAGCCAACAAACCAACAAACCAACAAGCCAACAAACCAACAAGCCAACAAACCAAAAAAACCAACAAACCAAGAAACCAACAAACTAAGTAACCAACAAGCCAACAAACCAACAAACCAACAAACCAACAAGCCAACAAACCAACAAACCAACAAGCCAACAAACCAACAAACCAAAAAACCTACATGCCAACAAACCAACAAACTAAGTAACCAACAAACCAACAAACCAACAAGCCAACAAACCAACAAGCCAACAAACCAACAAACCAACAAGCCAACAAGCCAACAAACCAACAAGCCAACAAACCAACAAACCAACAAACCAAAAAACCAACAAACCAACAAACCAACAAACCAACAAACCAACAAACCAACAAACCAACAAACCAACAAACCAACAAGCCAACAAACCAACAAGCCAACAAACCAAAAAAACCAACAAACCAAGAAACCAACAAGCCAACAAACCAACAAACCAACAAGCCAACAAACCAACAAACCAATAAGCCAACAAGCCAACAAACCAACAAACCAAAAGCCAACAAACCACCAAACCAACAAACCAACATGCCAACAAACCAACAAACTAAATAACCAACAAGCCAACAAACCAACAAACCAACAATCCAACAAGCCAATAAACCAACAAACCAACAAGCCAACAAACTAACAAACCAACAAACCAACAAACCAACAAACTAAGTAACCAACAAGCCAACAAACCAACAAACCAACGAGCCAACAAGCTAACAAGCCAACAAACCAAGAAACTAACAAACCAACAAACGAACTAACCAACAAACCAACAAGCCAACAAGTCAACAAACCAGCAACCCAACAAACCAACAAACCAACAAACTAAGTAACCAACAAGCCAACAAACCAACAAACTAAGTAACCAACAAGCCAACAAGCCAACCAACCAACAAACCAACAACCCAACAAACCAACAAACCAACAAACCAACAAGCCAACAAACCAACAAACAAATAAACCAACAAACCAACAAACCAACAAACCAACAAACCAAAAAACCAACAAACCAACAAGCCAACAAGCCAACAAACCAAAAAACGAACTAACCAACAAACCAACAAGCCAACAAGCCAACAAGCCACCAAACCAACAAACCAACACACGAACTAACCAACAAACCAACAAGCCAACCAGCCAACAAACCAACAAGCCAACAAACCAACAAACCAACAAACCAACAAACCAATAAGCCAACAACCCAACAAACCAACAAACCAACAAGCCAACAAGCCAACAAACCAACAAACCAACAAACCAACAAGCCAACAAACCAACAAACAAATAAACCAACAAACCAACAAACCAACAAACCAACAAACCAACAAACCAACCAACCAACAAACTAACAAACCAACAAGCCAACAAACCAACAAACCAACAAGCCAACAAACCAACAAACCAACAAACCAACAAGCCAACAAGCCAACAAACCAACAAACCAACAAGCCAACAAACCAATAAACCAACAAACCAACATGCCAAAAAACCAACAAACTAAGTAACCAACAAGCCAACAAACCAACAAACCAACAAGGCAAAAAGCCAACAAACCATCAAACCAACAAGTTTACAAACCAACAAACCAACAAACCAACAAGCCAACAAACCAACAAACAAATAAACCAACAAACCAAGAAACCAACAAACCAACAAACCAAAAAACCAACAAACCAACAATTTAACAAGCCAACAAACTAACAAACTAACAAACCAACAAACGAACTAACCAACAAACCAACAAACTAAGTAACCAACAAGCCAACAAACCAACAAACCAACAAGCCAACAAGCCAACAAACCAACAAACCAACAAGCCAATAAACCAACAAACCAACAAACCAACAAACCAAAAAACCAACAAACCAACAAACCAACAAACTAACAAACCAACAAACCAACAAGCCAACAAGCCAACAAACCAACAAACCAACAAACCAACAAGCCAACAAACCAACAATCCAACAAACGAACAAACCAAAAAAACCAACAAACCAACAAACCAACAAACTAAGTAACCAACAAACCAACAAACCAACAAACCAACAAGCCAACAAGCCAACAAACCAACAAACCAACAAGCCAACAAACCAACAAACTAACAAACCAACAAACCGAAAAACCAACAAACCAACAAACCAACAAACCCACAAACCAACATACCAACAAACTAAGTAACCAACAAGCCAACAAACCAACAAACCAACAAGCCAACAAGCCAACAAACTAACAAACCAACAAGCCAACAAGCCAACAAACCAACAAACCAACAAGCCAACAAGCAAACAAACCAACAAGCCAACAAGCCAACAAACCAACAAGCCAACAAACCAGCAAACCAACAAGCCAACAAACCAACAAACAAATAAACCAACAAACCAAGAAACCAACAAGCCAACAAGCCAACAAACCAACAAACCAACAAACCAACAAGCCAACAAACCAACAAACCAACAAGCCAACAAACCAACAAACCAACAAACCAAGAAACCAACAAGCCAACAAGCCAACAAACCAACAAACCAACAAGCCAACAAACCAACAAACCAACAAGCCAACAAGCCAACAAACCAACAAACCAACAAACCAACAATCCAACAAACCAACAAACCAACAAGCCAACAAACCAACAAACCAACAAACCAACAAACCAACAAGGCACCAAGCCAACAAACCAATAAACCAACAAGCCAACAAGCCAACAAACCAACAAACCAACAAGCCAACAAACCAACAAACCAACAAACCAACAAGCCAACAAACCAACAAACAAATAAACAAACAAACCAACAAACCAACAAACCAACAAACCAACAAACCAACAAACCAACAAACCAACACACTAACAAACCAACAAGCCAACAAACCAACAAACCAACAAGCCAACAAACCAACAAACCAACAAACCAATAAGCCAACAAGCCAACAAACCAACAAACCAAAAGCCAACAAACCAACAAACCAACAAACCAACATGCCAACAAACCAACAAACTAAATAACCAACAAGCCAACAAACCAACAAACCAACAAGCCAACAAGCCAACAAACCAACAAGCCAACAAGCCAACAAACCAACAAACCAACAAACCAACAAACTAAGTAACCAACAAGCCAACAAACCATAAAAACCAACGAGCCAACAAGCCAACAAGCCAACAAACCAACAAACTAATAAACCAACAAACGAACTAACCAACAAACCAACAAGCCAACAAGCCAACAAACCAGCAAACCAACAAACCAACAAACCAACAAACTAAGTAACCAACAAGCCAACAAACCAACAAACCAACAAGCCAACAAGCCAACAAACCAACAAACCAACAACCCAACAAACCAACAAACCAACAAACCAAAAAACCAACAAACCAGCAAACCAACAAACCAACAAACCAACAAACCAACAAGCCAACAAGCCAACACCAACAAGCCAATAAACCAACAAACCAACAAACCAAAAAACCAACAAACCAACAAACCAACAAACCAACAAACCAACAAACCAACAAACCAACAAGCCAACAAACCAACAAACCAACAAGACAACAAACCAACAAGCCAACAAACCAAAAAAACCAACAAACCAAGAAACCAACAAACTAAGTAACCAACAAGCCAACAAACCAACAAACCAACAAACCAAAAAACCAACAAACCAACAAACCAACAAACCAACAAACCAACAAACCAACAAACCAACAAACCAACAAACCAACAAGCCAACAAACCAACAAGCCAACAAACCAAAAAAACCAACAAACCAAGAAACCAACAAGCCAACAAACCAACAAACCAACAAGCCAACAAACCAACAAACCAATAAGCCAACAAGCCAACAAACCAACAAACCAAAAGCCAACAAACCACCAAACCAACAAACCAACATGCCAACAAACCAACAAACTAAATAACCAACAAGCCAACAAACCAACAAACCAACAATCCAACAAGCCAATAAACCAACAAACCAACAAGCCAACAAACTAACAAACCAACAAACCAACAAACCAACAAACTAAGTAACCAACAAGCCAACAAACCAACAAACCAACGAGCCAACAAGCTAACAAGCCAACAAACCAAGAAACTAACAAACCAACAAACGAACTAACCAACAAACCAACAAGCCAACAAGTCAACAAACCAGCAACCCAACAAACCAACAAACCAACAAACTAAGTAACCAACAAGCCAACAAACCAACAAACTAAGTAACCAACAAGCCAACAAACCAACAAGCCAACAAACCAACAAACCAATAAGCCAACAAGCCAACAAACCAACAAACCAAAAGCCAACAAACCACCAAACCAACAAACCAACATGCCAACAAACCAACAAACTAAATAACCAACAAGCCAACAAACCAACAAACCAACAATCCAACAAGCCAATAAACCAACAAACCAACAAGCCAACAAACTAACAAACCAACAAACCAACAAACCAACAAACTAAGTAACCAACAAGCCAACAAACCAACAAACCAACGAGCCAACAAGCTAACAAGCCAACAAACCAAGAAACTAACAAACCAACAAACGAACTAACCAACAAACCAACAAGCCAACAAGTCAACAAACCAGCAACCCAACAAACCAACAAACCAACAAACGAACTAACCAACAAACCAACAAGCCAACAAGTCAACAAACCAGCAACCCAACAAACCAACAAACCAACAAACTAAGTAACCAACAAGCCAACAAACCAACAAACTAAGTAACCAACAAGCCAACAAGCCAACCAACCAACAAACCAACAACCCAACAAACCAACAAACCAACAAACCAACAAGCCAACAAACCAACAAACAAATAAACCAACAAACCAACAAACCAACAAACCAACAAACCAAAAAACCAACAAACCAACAAGCCAACAAGCCAACAAACCAAAAAACGAACTAACCAACAAACCAACAAGCCAACAAGCCAACAAGCCACCAAACCAACAAACCAACACACGAACTAACCAACAAACCAACAAGCCAACCAGCCAACAAACCAACAAGCCAACAAACCAACAAACCAACAAACCAACAAACCAATAAGCCAACAACCCAACAAACCAACAAACCAACAAGCCAACAAGCCAACAAACCAACAAACCAACAAACCAACAAGCCAACAAACCAACAAACAAATAAACCAACAAACCAACAAACCAACAAACCAACAAACCAACAAACCAACCAACCAACAAACTAACAAACCAACAAGCCAACAAACCAACAAACCAACAAGCCAACAAACCAACAAACCAACAAACCAACAAGCCAACAAGCCAACAAACCAACAAACCAACAAGCCAACAAACCAATAAACCAACAAACCAACATGCCAAAAAACCAACAAACTAAGTAACCAACAAGCCAACAAACCAACAAACCAACAAGGCAAAAAGCCAACAAACCATCAAACCAACAAGTTTACAAACCAACAAACCAACAAACCAACAAGCCAACAAACCAACAAACAAATAAACCAACAAACCAAGAAACCAACAAACCAACAAACCAAAAAACCAACAAACCAACAATTTAACAAGCCAACAAACTAACAAACTAACAAACCAACAAACGAACTAACCAACAAACCAACAAACTAAGTAACCAACAAGCCAACAAACCAACAAACCAACAAGCCAACAAGCCAACAAACCAACAAACCAACAAGCCAATAAACCAACAAACCAACAAACCAACAAACCAAAAAACCAACAAACCAACAAACCAACAAACTAACAAACCAACAAACCAACAAGCCAACAAGCCAACAAACCAACAAACCAACAAACCAACAAGCCAACAAACCAACAATCCAACAAACGAACAAACCAAAAAAACCAACAAACCAACAAACCAACAAACTAAGTAACCAACAAACCAACAAACCAACAAACCAACAAGCCAACAAGCCAACAAACCAACAAACCAACAAGCCAACAAACCAACAAACTAACAAACCAACAAACCGAAAAACCAACAAACCAACAAACCAACAAACCCACAAACCAACATACCAACAAACTAAGTAACCAACAAGCCAACAAACCAACAAACCAACAAGCCAACAAGCCAACAAACTAACAAACCAACAAGCCAACAAGCCAACAAACCAACAAACCAACAAGCCAACAAGCAAACAAACCAACAAGCCAACAAGCCAACAAACCAACAAGCCAACAAACCAGCAAACCAACAAGCCAACAAACCAACAAACAAATAAACCAACAAACCAAGAAACCAACAAGCCAACAAGCCAACAAACCAACAAACCAACAAACCAACAAGCCAACAAACCAACAAACCAACAAGCCAACAAACCAACAAACCAACAAACCAAGAAACCAACAAGCCAACAAGCCAACAAACCAACAAACCAACAAGCCAACAAACCAACAAACCAACAAGCCAACAAGCCAACAAACCAACAAACCAACAAACCAACAATCCAACAAACCAACAAACCAACAAGCCAACAAACCAACAAACCAACAAACCAACAAACCAACAAGGCACCAAGCCAACAAACCAATAAACCAACAAGCCAACAAGCCAACAAACCAACAAACCAACAAGCCAACAAACCAACAAACCAACAAACCAACAAGCCAACAAACCAACAAACAAATAAACAAACAAACCAACAAACCAACAAACCAACAAACCAACAAACCAACAAACCAACAAACCAACACACTAACAAACCAACAAGCCAACAAACCAACAAACCAACAAGCCAACAAACCAACAAACCAACAAACCAATAAGCCAACAAGCCAACAAACCAACAAACCAAAAGCCAACAAACCAACAAACCAACAAACCAACATGCCAACAAACCAACAAACTAAATAACCAACAAGCCAACAAACCAACAAACCAACAAGCCAACAAGCCAACAAACCAACAAGCCAACAAGCCAACAAACCAACAAACCAACAAACCAACAAACTAAGTAACCAACAAGCCAACAAACCATAAAAACCAACGAGCCAACAAGCCAACAAGCCAACAAACCAACAAACTAATAAACCAACAAACGAACTAACCAACAAACCAACAAGCCAACAAGCCAACAAACCAGCAAACCAACAAACCAACAAACCAACAAACTAAGTAACCAACAAGCCAACAAACCAACAAACCAACAAGCCAACAAGCCAACAAACCAACAAACCAACAACCCAACAAACCAACAAACCAACAAACCAAAAAACCAACAAACCAGCAAACCAACAAACCAACAAACCAACAAACCAACAAGCCAACAAGCCAACACCAACAAGCCAATAAACCAACAAACCAACAAACCAAAAAACCAACAAACCAACAAACCAACAAACCAACAAACCAACAAACCAACAAACCAACAAGCCAACAAACCAACAAACCAACAAGACAACAAACCAACAAGCCAACAAACCAAAAAAACCAACAAACCAAGAAACCAACAAACTAAGTAACCAACAAGCCAACAAACCAACAAACCAACAAACCAAAAAACCAACAAACCAACAAACCAACAAACCAACAAACCAACAAACCAACAAACCAACAAACCAACAAACCAACAAGCCAACAAACCAACAAGCCAACAAACCAAAAAAACCAACAAACCAAGAAACCAACAAGCCAACAAACCAACAAACCAACAAGCCAACAAACCAACAAACCAATAAGCCAACAAGCCAACAAACCAACAAACCAAAAGCCAACAAACCACCAAACCAACAAACCAACATGCCAACAAACCAACAAACTAAATAACCAACAAGCCAACAAACCAACAAACCAACAATCCAACAAGCCAATAAACCAACAAACCAACAAGCCAACAAACTAACAAACCAACAAACCAACAAACCAACAAACTAAGTAACCAACAAGCCAACAAACCAACAAACCAACGAGCCAACAAGCTAACAAGCCAACAAACCAAGAAACTAACAAACCAACAAACGAACTAACCAACAAACCAACAAGCCAACAAGTCAACAAACCAGCAACCCAACAAACCAACAAACCAACAAACTAAGTAACCAACAAGCCAACAAACCAACAAACTAAGTAACCAACAAGCCAACAAGCCAACCAACCAACAAACCAACAACCCAACAAACCAACAAACCAACAAACCAACAAGCCAACAAACCAACAAACAAATAAACCAACAAACCAACAAACCAACAAACCAACAAACCAAAAAACCAACAAACCAACAAGCCAACAAGCCAACAAACCAAAAAACGAACTAACCAACAAACCAACAAGCCAACAAGCCAACAAGCCACCAAACCAACAAACCAACACACGAACTAACCAACAAACCAACAAGCCAACCAGCCAACAAACCAACAAGCCAACAAACCAACAAACCAACAAACCAACAAACCAATAAGCCAACAACCCAACAAACCAACAAACCAACAAGCCAACAAGCCAACAAACCAACAAACCAACAAACCAACAAGCCAACAAACCAACAAACAAATAAACCAACAAACCAACAAACCAACAAACCAACAAACCAACAAACCAACCAACCAACAAACTAACAAACCAACAAGCCAACAAACCAACAAACCAACAAGCCAACAAACCAACAAACCAACAAACCAACAAGCCAACAAGCCAACAAACCAACAAACCAACAAGCCAACAAACCAATAAACCAACAAACCAACATGCCAAAAAACCAACAAACTAAGTAACCAACAAGCCAACAAACCAACAAACCAACAAGGCAACAAGCCAACAAACCATCAAACCAACAAGTTTACAAACCAACAAACCAACAAACCAACAAGCCAACAAACCAACAAACAAATAAACCAACAAACCAAGAAACCAACAAACCAACAAACCAAAAAACCAACAAACCAACAATTTAACAAGCCAACAAACTAACAAACTAACAAACCAACAAACGAACTAACCAACAAACCAACAAACTAAGTAACCAACAAGCCAACAAACCAACAAACCAACAAGCCAACAAGCCAACAAACCAACAAACCAACAAGCCAATAAACCAACAAACCAACAAACCAACAAACCAAAAAACCAACAAACCAACAAACCAACAAACTAACAAACCAACAAACCAACAAGCCAACAAGCCAACAAACCAACAAACCAACAAACCAACAAGCCAACAAACCAACAATCCAACAAACGAACAAACCAAAAAAACCAACAAACCAACAAACCAACAAACTAAGTAACCAACAAACCAACAAACCAACAAACCAACAAGCCAACAAGCCAACAAACCAACAAACCAACAAGCCAACAAACCAACAAACTAACAAACCAACAAACCGAAAAACCAACAAACCAACAAACCAACAAACCCACAAACCAACATACCAACAAACTAAGTAACCAACAAGCCAACAAACCAACAAACCAACAAGCCAACAAGCCAACAAACTAACAAACCAACAAGCCAACAAGCCAACAAACCAACAAACCAACAAGCCAACAAGCAAACAAACCAACAAGCCAACAAGCCAACAAACCAACAAGCCAACAAACCAACAAACCAACAAGCCAACAAACCAACAAACAAATAAACCAACAAACCAAGAAACCAACAAGCCAACAAGCCAACAAACCAACAAACCAACAAACCAACAAGCCAACAAACCAACAAACCAACAAGCCAACAAACCAACAAACCAACAAACCAAGAAACCAACAAGCCAACAAGCCAACAAACCAACAAACCAACAAGCCAACAAACCAACAAACCAACAAGCCAACAAGCCAACAAACCAACAAACCAACAAACCAACAATCCAACAAACCAACAAACCAACAAGCCAACAAACCAACAAACCAACAAACCAACAAACCAACAAGGCACCAAGCCAACAAACCAATAAACCAACAAGCCAACAAGCCAACAAACCAACAAACCAACAAGCCAACAAACCAACAAACCAACAAGCCAACAAACCAACAAACAAATAAACAAACAAACCAACAAACCAACAAACCAACAAACCAACAAACCAACAAACCAACAAACCAACAAACCAACACACTAACAAACCAACAAGCCAACAAACCAACAAACCAACAAGCCAACAAACCAACAAACCAACAAACCAATAAGCCAACAAGCCAACAAACCAACAAACCAAAAGCCAACAAACCAACAAACCAACAAACCAACATGCCAACAAACCAACAAACTAAATAACCAACAAGCCAACAAACCAACAAACCAACAAGCCAACAAGCCAACAAACCAACAAGCCAACAAGCCAACAAACCAACAAACCAACAAACCAACAAACTAAGTAACCAACAAGCCAACAAACCATAAAAACCAACGAGCCAACAAGCCAACAAGCCAACAAACCAACAAACTAATAAACCAACAAACGAACTAACCAACAAACCAACAAGCCAACAAGCCAACAAACCAGCAAACCAACAAACCAACAAACCAACAAACTAAGTAACCAACAAGCCAACAAACCAACAAACCAACAAGCCAACAAGCCAACAAACCAACAAACCAACAACCCAACAAACCAACAAACCAACAAACCAAAAAACCAACAAACCAGCAAACCAACAAACCAACAAACCAACAAACCAACAAGCCAACAAGCCAACAAACCAACAAGCCAATAAACCAACAAACCAACAAACCAAAAAACCAACAAACCAACAAACCAACAAACCAACAAACCAACAAACCAACAAACCAACAAGCCAACAAACCAACAAACCAACAAGCCAACAAACCAACAAGCCAACAAACCAAAAAAACCAACAAACCAAGAAACCAACAAACTAAGTAACCAACAAGCCAACAAACCAACAAACCAACAAACCAACAAGCCAACAAACCAACAAACCAACAAGCCAACAAACCAACAAACCAAAAAACCTACATGCCAACAAACCAACAAACTAAGTAACCAACAAACCAACAAACCAACAAGCCAACAAACCAACAAGCCAACAAACCAACAAACCAACAAGCCAACAAACCAACAAGCCAACAAACCAAAAAAACCAACAAACCAACAAACCAACAAACTAAGTAACCAACAAACCAACAAACCAACAAACCAACAAACCAACAAGCCAACAAACCAACAAATGAACAAGCCAACAAACCAACAAGCCAACAAACCAAAAAAACCAACAAACCAACAAACCAACAAACTAAGTAACCAACAAGCCAACAAGCCAACAAACCAACAAACCAACGAACCAACAAACCAACAAGCCAACAAGCCAACAAACCAACAAGCCAACAAACCAACAAACCAACAAGCCAACAAGCCAACAAGCCAACAAACCAACAAACCAACAAGCCAACAAACCAACAAGCTAACAAACCAACAAACCAACAAACCAACA
This sequence comes from Atherix ibis, assembly GCA_958298945.1. Lineage (NCBI taxonomy): Eukaryota > Metazoa > Arthropoda > Insecta > Diptera > Athericidae > Atherix > Atherix ibis. The sequence continues at coordinate 94,191,234 of OY282608.1, forward strand.
AACCAACAAGCCAACAAGCCAACAAACCAATAAACCAACAGGCCAACAAGCCAACAAACCAACAAACCAACAAGCCAACAAACCAACAAATCAACAAACCAACAAGCCAACAAACCAACAAACAAATAAACCAACAAACCAACAAACCAACAAACCAACAAACCAACAAACCAACAAACCAACAAACCAACAAACCAATAAGCCAACAACCCAACAAACCAACAAACCAACAAGCCAACAAGCCAACAAACCAACAAACCAACAAACCAACAAGCCAACAAACCAACAAACAAATAAACCAACAAACCAACAAACCAACAAACCAACAAACCAACAAACCAACAAACCAACAAGCCAACAAACCAACAAACAAATAAACCAACAAACCAACAAACCAACAAACCAACAAACCAAAAAACCAACAAACCAACAAGCCAACAAGCCAACAAACCAAAAAACGAACTAACCAACAAACCAACAAGCCAACAAGCCAACAAGCCACCAAACCAACAAACCAACACACGAACTAACCAACAAACCAACAAGCCAACCAGCCAACAAACCAACAAGCCAACAAACCAACAAACCAACAAACAAATAAGCCAACAACCCAACAAACCAACAAACCAACAAGCCAACAAGCCAACAAGCCAACAAACCAACAAACCAACAAACCAACAAGCCAACAAACAAATAAACCAACAAACCAACAAACCAACAAACCAACAAACCAACAAACCAACAAACCAACAAACCAACAAACTAACAAACCAACAAGCCAACAAACCAACAAACCAACAAGCCAACAAACCAACAAACCAACAAACCAACAAACCAACAAGCCAACAAGCCAACAAACCAACAAACCAACAAGCCAACAAACCAACAAACCAACAAACCAACATGCCAAAAAACCAACAAACTAAGTAACCAACAAGCCAACAAACCAACAAACCAACAAGGCAACAAGCCAACAAACCATCAAACCAACAAGTTTACAAACCAACAAACCAACAAACCAACAAGCCAACAAACCAACAAACAAATAAACCAACAAACCAAGAAACCAACAAACCAACAAACCAAAAAACCAACAAACCAACAAGCCAACAAGCCAACAAACCAACAAACCAACAAACTAAGTAACCAACAAGCCAACAAACCAACAAACTAACAAGCCAACAAGCCAACAAACCAACAAACCAACAAGCCAACAAACCAACAAACCAACAAACCAACAAACCAAAAAACCAACAAACCAACAAACCCACAAACTAACAAACCAACAAACCAACAAGCCAACAAGCCAACAAACCAACAAACCAACAAACCAACAAGCCAACAAACCAACAAGCCAACAAACGAACAAACCAAAAAAACCAACAAACCAACAAACCAACAAACTAAGTAACCAACAAACCAACAAACCAACAAACCAACAAGCCAACAAGCCAACAAACCAACAAACCAACAAGCCAACAAACCAACAAACTAACAAACCAACAAACCGAAAAACCAACAAACCAACAAACCAACAAACCCACAAACCAACATACCAACAAACCAACAAACTAAGTAACCAACAAGCCAACAAACCAACAAACCAACAAGCCAACAAGCCAACAAACCAACAAACCAACAAGCCAACAAGCCAACAAACCAACAAACCAACAAGCCAACAAGCAAACAAACCAACAAGCCAACAAGCCAACAAACCAACAAGCCAACAAACCAACAAACCAACAAGCAAACAAACCAACAAACAAATAAACCAACAAACCAAGAAACCAACGAGCCAACAAGCCAACAAACCAACAAACCAACAAACCAACAAGCCAATAAACCAACAAACCAACAAGCCAACAAACCAAAAAACCCACAAACCAACAAACCAACAAGCCAACAAGCCAACAAACCAACAAACCAACAAGCCAACAAACCAACAAACCAACAAGCCAACAAGCCAACAAACCAACAAACCAACAAACCAACAAGCCAACAAACCAACAAACCAAAGAGCCAACAAACCAACAAAACCAACAAACCAACAAACCAACAAGGCAACAAGCCAACAAACCAATAAACCAACAAGCCAACAAGCCAACAAACCAACAAACCAACAAGCCAACAAACCAACAAACCAACAAACCAACAAGCCAACAAACCAACAAACAAATAAACCAACAAACCAACAAACCAACAAACCAACAAACCAACAAACCAACACACTAACAAACCAACAAGCCAACAAACCAACAAACCAACAAGCCAACAAACCAACAAACCAACAAACCAATAAGCCAACAAGCCAACAAACCAACAAACCAAAAGCCAACAAACCAACAAACCAGCAAACCAACATGCCAACAAACCAACAAACTAAATAACCAACAAGCCAACAAACCAACAAACCAACAAGCCAACAAGCCAACAAACCAACAAGCCAACAAGCCAACAAACCAACAAACCAACAAACCAACGAACCAACAAACTAAGTAACCAACAAGCCAACAAACCATAAAAACCAACGAGCCAACAAGCCAACAAGCCAACAAACCAACAAACTAATAAACCAACAAACGAACTAACCAACAAACCAACAAGCCAACAAGCCAACAAACCAGCAAACCAACAAACCAACAAACCAACAAACTAAGTAACCAACAAGCCAACAAACCAACAAACCAACAAGCCAACAAGCCAACCAACCAACAAACCAACAACCCAACAAACCAACAAACCAACAAACCAAAAAACCAACAAACCAGCAAACCAACAAACCAACAAACCAACAAACCAACAAGCCAACAAGCCAACAAACCAACAAGCCAACAAACCAACAAACCAACAAACCAAAAAACCAACAAACCAACAAACCAACAAACCAACAAACCAACAAACCAACAAACCAACAAGCCAACAAACCAACAAACCAACAAGCCAACAAACCAACAAACCAACAAGCCAACAAACCAACAAACCAACAAGCCAACAAGCCAACAAACCAACAAACCAACAAACCAACAAGCCAACAAACCAACAAACCAAAGAGCCAACAAACCAACAAAACCAACAAACCAACAAACCAACAAGGCAACAAGCCAACAAACCAATAAACCAACAAGCCAACAAGCCAACAAACCAACAAACCAACAAGCCAACAAACCAACAAACCAACAAACCAACAAGCCAACAAACCAACAAACAAATAAACCAACAAACCAACAAACCAACAAACCAACAAACCAACAAACCAACACACTAACAAACCAACAAGCCAACAAACCAACAAACCAACAAGCCAACAAACCAACAAACCAACAAACCAATAAGCCAACAAGCCAACAAACCAACAAACCAAAAGCCAACAAACCAACAAACCAGCAAACCAACATGCCAACAAACCAACAAACTAAATAACCAACAAGCCAACAAACCAACAAACCAACAAGCCAACAAGCCAACAAGCCAACAAACCAACAAGCCAACAAGCCAACAAACCAACAAACCAACAAACCAACGAACCAACAAACTAAGTAACCAACAAGCCCACAAACCATAAAAACCGACGAGCCAACAAGCCAACAAGCCAACAAACCAACAAACTAATAAACCAACAAACGAACTAACCAACAAACCAACAAGCCAACAAGCCAACAAACCAGCAAACCAACAAACCAACAAACCAACAAACTAAGTAACCAACAAGCCAACAAACCAACAAGCCAACAAGCCAACAAACCAACAAACCAACAAGCCAACAAGCAAACAAACCAACAAGCCAACAAGCCAACAAACCAACAAGCCAACAAACCAACAAACCAACAAGCCAACAAACCAACAAACAAATAAACCAACAAACCAAGAAACCAACGAGCCAACAAGCCAACAAACCAACAAACCAACAAACCAACAAGCCAATAAACCAACAAACCAACAAGCCAACAAACCAAAAAACCCACAAACCAACAAACCAACAAGCCAACAAGCCAACAAACCAACAAACCAACAAGCCAACAAACCAACAAACCAACAAGCCAACAAGCCAACAAACCAACAAACCAACAAACCAACAAGCCAACAAACCAACAAACCAAAGAGCCAACAAACCAACAAAACCAACAAACCAACAAACCAACAAGGCAACAAGCCAACAAACCAATAAACCAACAAGCCAACAAGCCAACAAACCAACAAACCAACAAGCCAACAAACCAACAAACCAACAAACCAACAAGCCAACAAACCAACAAACAAATAAACCAACAAACCAACAAACCAACAAACCAACAAACCAACAAACCAACACACTAACAAACCAACAAGCCAACAAACCAACAAACCAACAAGCCAACAAACCAACAAACCAACAAACCAATAAGCCAACAAGCCAACAAACCAACAAACCAAAAGCCAACAAACCAACAAACCAGCAAACCAACATGCCAACAAACCAACAAACTAAATAACCAACAAGCCAACAAACCAACAAACCAACAAGCCAACAAGCCAACAAACCAACAAGCCAACAAACCAACAAACCAACAAACCAACAAACCAACGAACCAACAAACTAAGTAACCAACAAGCCAACAAACCATAAAAACCAACGAGCCAACAAGCCAACAAGCCAACAAACCAACAAACTAATAAACCAACAAACGAACTAACCAACAAACCAACAAGCCAACAAGCCAACAAACCAGCAAACCAACAAACCAACAAACCAACAAACTAAGTAACCAACAAGCCAACAAACCAACAAACCAACAAGCCAACAAGCCAACAAACCAACAAACCAACAACCCAACAAACCAACAAACCAACAAACCAAAAAACCAACAAACCAGCAAACCAACAAACCAACAAACCAACAAACCAACAAGCCAACAAGCCAACAAACCAACAAGCCAACAAACCAACAAACCAACAAACCAAAAAACCAACAAACCAACAAACCAACAAACCAACAAACCAACAAACCAACAAACCAACAAACCAACAAGCCAACAAACCAACAAACCAACAAGCCCACAAACCAACAAGCCAACAAACCAAAAAAACCAACAAACCAACAAACCAACAAACTAAGTAACCAACAAGCCAACAAACCAACAAACCAACAAACCAACAAGCCAACAAACCAACAAACCAACAAGCCAACAAACCAACAAACCAAAAAACCTACATGCCAACAAACCAACAAACTAAGTAACCAACAAACCAACAAACCAACAAACCAACAAACCAACAAGCCAACAAACCAACAAACCAACAAGCCAACTAACCAACAAGCCAACAAACCAAAAAAACCAACAAACCAACAAACTAAGTAACCAACAAACCAACAAACCAACAAACCAACAAACCAACAAGCCAACAAACCAACAAACCAACAAGCCAACAAACCAACAAGCCAACAAACCAAAAAAACCAACAAACCAACAAACTAAGTAACCAACAAGCCAACAAGCCAACAAACCAACAAACCAACAAACCAACAAACCAACAAGCCAACAAGCCAACAAGCCAACAAACCAACAAACCAACAAGCCAACAAACCAACAAACCAACAAGCCAACAAGCCAACAAGCCAACAAACCAACAAACCAACAAGCCAACAAACCAACAAGCCAACAAAACAACAAACCCACAAACCAACAAACCAACAAGCCAACAAGCCAACAAACCAATAAACCAACAAGCCAACAAGCCAACAAACCAACAAACCAACAAGCCAACAAACCAACAAATCAACAAACCAACAAGCCAACAAACCAACAAACAAATAAACCAACAAACCAACAAACCAACAAACCAACAAAATAACAAACCAACAAACCAATAAGCCAACAACCCAACAAACCAACAAACCAACAAGCCAACAAGCCAACAAACTAACAAACCAACAAACCAACAAGCCAACAAACCAACAAACAAATAAACCAACAAACCAACAAACCAACAAACCAACAAACCAACAAACCAACAAACCAACAAACCAACAAACCAACAAACTAACAAACCAACAAGCCAACAAACCAACAAACCAACAAGCCAACAAACCAACAAACCAACAAACCAACAAACCAACAAGCCAACAAGCCAACAAACCAACAAACCAACAAGCCAACAAGCCAACAAACCATCAAACCAACAAGTTTACAAACCAACAAACCAACAAACCAACAAGCCAACAAACCAACAAACAAATAAACCAACAAACCAAGAAACTAACAAACCAACAAACCAAAAAACCAACAAACCAACAAGCCAACAAGCCAACAAACTAACAAACTAACAAACCAACAAACGAACTAACCAACAAACCAACAAGCCAACAAGCCAACAAACCAACAAACATACAAACTAAGTAACCAACAAGCCAACAAACCAACAAACCAACAAGCCAACAAGCCAACAAACCAACAAACCAACAAGCCAACAAACCAACAAACCAACAAACCAACAAACCAAAAAACCAACAAACCAACAAACCAACAAACTAACAAACCAACAAACCAACAAGCCAACAAGCCAACAAACCAACAAACCAACAAACCAACAAGCCAACAAACGAACAAGCCAACAAACGAACAAACCAAAAAAACCAACAAACCAACAAACCAACAAACCAACAAACCAACAAGCCAACAAACCAACAAACTAACAAACCAACAAACCGAAAAACCAACAAACCAACAAACCAACAAACCAACAAACCCACAAACCAACATACCAACAAACCAACAAACTAAGTAACCAACAAGCCAACAAACCAACAAACCAACAAGCCAACAAGCCAACAAACCAACAAACCAACAAGCCAACAAGCCAACAAACCAACAAACCAACAAGCCAACAAGCAAACAAACCAACAAGCCAACAAGCCAACAAACCAACAAGCCAACAAACCAACAAACCAACAAGCCAACAAACCAACAAACAAATAAACCAACAAACCAACAAACCAACAAGCTAACAAGCCAACAAACCAACAAACCAACAAACCAACAAACCAACAAGCCAACAAACCAACAAACCAACAAGCCAACAAACCAACAAACCAACAAACCAACAAACCAACAAGCCAACAAGCCAACAAACCAACAAACCAACAAGCCAACAAACCAACAAACCAACAAGCCAACAAGCCAACAAACCAACAAACCAACAAACCAACAAGCCAACAAACCAACAAACCAACAAGCCAACAAACCAACAAACCAACAAACCAACAAACCAACAAGCCAACAAGCCAACAAACCAATAAACCAACAAGCCAACAAGCCAACAAACCAACAAACCAACAAGCCAACAAACCAACAAACCAACAAACCAACAAGCCAACAAACCAACAAACAAATAAACCAACAAACCAACAAACCAACAAACCAACAAACCAACAAACCAACAAACCAACAAACCAACAAACTAACAAACCAACAAGCCAACAAACCAACAAACCAACAAGCCAACAAACCAACAAACCAACAAACCAATAAGCCAACAAGCCAACAAACCAACAAACCAAAAGCCAACAAACCAACAAACCAACAAACCAACATGCCAACAAACCAACAAACTAAATAACCAACAAGCCAACAAACCAACAAACCAACAAGCCAAGAAGCCAACAAACCAACAAACCAACAAACCAACAAACCAACAAACTAAGTAACCAACAAGCCAACAAACCATAAAAACCAACGAGCCAACAAGCCAACAAGCCAACAAACCAACAAACTAATAAACCAACAAACGAACTAACCAACAAACCAACAAGCCAACAAGCCAACAAACCAGCAAACCAACAAACCAACAAACCAACAAACTAAGTAACCAACAAGCCAACAACCCAACAAACCAACAAACCAACAAACCAAAAAACCAACAAACCAGCAAACCAACAAACCAACAAACCAAAAAACCAACAAGCCAACAAGCCAACAAACGAACAAGCCAACAAACCAACAAACCAACAAACCAAAAAACCAACAAACCAACAAACCAACAAACCAACAAACCAACAAACCAACAAACCAACAAACCAACAAGCCAACAAACCAACAAACCAACAAGCCAACAAACCAACAAGCCAACAAACCAAAAAAACCAACAAACCAACAAACGAACAAACTAAGTAACCAACAAGCCAACAAACCAACAAACCAACAAGCCAACAAGCCAACAAACCAACAAACCAACAAGCCAACAAACCAACAAACCAAAAAACCTACATGCCAACAAACCAACAAACTAAGTAACCAACAAGCCAGAAAACCAACAAACCAACAAGCCAACAAGCCAACAAACCAACAAACAAACAAGCCAACAAACCAACAAACCAACAAGCCAACAAACCCACAAACAAATAAACCAACAAACCAACAAACCAAGAAACCAACAAACCAAAAAACCAACAAACTAACAAGCCACCAAGCCAACAAACCAACAAACTAACAAACCAACAAACGAACTAACCAACAAACCAACAAACCAAGAAGCCAACAAACCAACAAACCAACAAACCAACAAACCAACAAACTAAGTAACCAACAAGCCAACAAACCAACAAACCAACAAGCCAACAAGCCAACAAACCAACAAACCAACAAGCCAACTAACCAACAAACCAACAAGCCAACAAACCAACAAACCAACAAACCAAAAAACCAACAAACCAACAAACCAACAAACCAACAAACCAGCAAGCCAACAGACCAAAGAACCAACAAACCAACAAACCAAGTAACCAAAAAGCCAACAAACTAACAAACCAACAAGCCAACAAGCCAACAAACCAACAAGCCAACAAACCAACAAACCAACAAAGCAACAAGCCAACAAGCCAACAAACCAACAAACCAACAAGCCAACAAACAACAAACCAACAAACCAACATGCCAACAAACCAACAAACCAAGTTACCAAAAAGCCAACAAACTAACAAACCAACAAGCCAAAAAGCCAACAATCCAACAAACCAACAAACAAACAAGCCAACAAACCAACAAACAAATAAACCAACAAACCAACAAACCAACAAACCAACAAACCAACAAACCAACAAACCAAAAAACCAACAAACCAACAAGCCAACAAGCCAACAAACCAACAAACTAACAAACCATCAAACGAACTAACCAACAAACCAACAAGCCAACAAGCCAACAAACCAACAAACCAACAAACCAACAATTCAACAAACTAAGTAACCAACAAGCCAACAAGCCAACAAACCAACAAACCAACAAGCCAACAAACCAACAAACCAACAAACCAAAAAAACCAAAAAACCCACAAACCAACAAACTAACAAACCAACATGCCGACAATCCAACAAACTAAGTAACCAAAAAGCCAAAAAAACAACAAACCAACAAGCCAACAAGCCAACAAACCAACAAACCAACAAGCCAACAAACCAACAAACCAACAAACCAACAAGCCAACAAACCAACAAACATATAAACCAACAAACCAACAAACCAACAAACCAAAAAACCAAAAAACCAACAAACCAACAAGCCCACAAGCCATCAAACCAACAAACTAACAAACCAACAAACGAACTAACCAACAAACCAACAAGCCAACAAGCCAACAAACCAACAAACCAACAAACCAACAAACTAAGTAACCAACAAACCAACAAACCAACAAACCAACAAACCAACAAGCCAACAAGCCAACAAACCAGCAAACTAACAAGCCAACAAACCAACAAACCAACAAGCCAACAAACCAACAAAACAACAAACCAAAAAACCAACAAACCAACAAACCAACAAACCAACAAACCAACAAACCAACAAGCCAACAAACCACCAAACCAACAAACCAAGTAACCAAAAAGCCAACAAACTAACAAACCAACAAGCCAACAAGCCAACAAACCAATAAGCCAACAAACCAACAAACCAACAAAGCAACAAGCCAACAAGCGAACAAGCCAACAAACCAACAAACCAACAAGCCAACAAACCAACAAACCAAAAAGCCAACAAGCCAACAAACCAACAAACCAACAAAACCAAGTTACCAAAAAGCCAACAAACTAACAAACCAACAAGCCAACAAGCCAACAAACCAACAAACCAACAAACCAACAAGCCAACAAACCAACAAGCCAACAAACCAACAAACCAAAAAACCAAAAAACCAACAAACCAACAAACCAACAAACCAACAAACCAACAAACCTACAAACCAACAAACCAACAAGCCAACAAGCCAACAAACCAACAAACCAACAAACCAACAAACCAACAAACCAACGAGCCAACAAACCAGCAAGCCAACAAACCAACAAACCAACAAACCAACGAACTAAAAAGCCAACAAACTAACAAACCAACAAGCCAACAAGCCAACAAACCAACAAAGCAACAAGCCAAAAAGCCAACAAACCAACAAGCCCACAAACCAACAAACCAACAAGCCAACAAATCAACAAACCAACAAGCCAACAAACCAACAAACCAACAAACCAAAAATCCAACAAACCAACAAACCAACAAACCAACAAACCAACAAGCCAACTAGCCAACAAACCAACAAACCAACAAGCCAACATACCAACAAGCCAACAAACCAACAAACCAACAAACCAAGTAACCAAAAAGCCAACAAACTAACAAACCAACAAGCCAACAAACCAACAAGCCAACAAGCCAACAAACCAACAAACCAACAATGCAACAAACCAAAAAACCAACAAACCAAAAAACCAACAAACCAACAAACCATCAAACGAACAAAGCAACAAGCCAACAAGCCAACAAACCAACAAACCAACAAGCCAACAAACCAACAAACCAACAAGCCAACAAGCCAACAAACCAACAAACCAACAAACCAACAAACCAACAAGCCAACAAACCAACAAACCAACAAGCCAACAAACCAACAAACCAACAAACCAACAAACCAACCAGCCAACAAGCCAACAAACCAACACACAAACAAGCCAACAAACCAACAAACCAACAAACCAACAAACCAACAAACCAACAAACCAACAAACCAACAAACTAAGTAACCAACAAGCCAACAAACCAACAAACCAACAAACCAACAAGCCAACAAACCAACAAACCAACAAACCAACAAACCAACAAACCAAGTAACCAACAAACCAACAAACCATCAAACGAACAAAGCAACAAACCAACAAACCAACAAACCAACAAGCCAACAAACCAACAAACAAATAAACCAACAAACCAACAAACAAATAAACCAACAAACCAACAAACCAACAAACCAACAAACCAACAAACCAACAAACCAACAAACTAACAAACCAACAAGCCAACAAACCAACAAACCAACAAGCCAACAAACCAACATGCCAACAAACCAACAAATTAAGTAACCAACAAGCCAACAAACCAACAAACCAACAAGCCAACAAACCAACAAACCAACAAACCAACAAGCCAACAAACCAACAAACAAATAAACCAACAAGCCAACAAACCAACAAACCAACAAGCCAACAAACCAACAAACCAACATGCCAACAAACCAACAAACTAAGTAACCAACAAGCCAACAAACCAATTAACCCACAAACCAACATGCCAACAAACCAACACACTAAGTAACCAACAAGCCAACAAACCAACAAACCAACAAGCCAACAAGCCAACAAAACAACAAACCAACAAACCAACAAGCCAACAAACCAAAAAGCCAACAAACCAACAAACCAACAAACCAACAAGCCAACAAACCAACAAACCAACAAACCAACAAGCCAACAAACCAACAAACCAACAAGCCAACAAACAAACAAACAAACAAACCAACAAACCAACAAACTAAGTAACCAACAAGCCAACAAACCAACAAACTAACAACCCAACAAACCAACAAACAAATAAACCAACAAACCAACAAACCAACAAACCAACAAGCCAACAAACCAACAAACCAACAAACCAACAAGCCAACAAGCCAACAAACCAACAAACCAAGTAACCAAAAAGCCAACAAACCAACAAACAAATAAACCAACAAGCCAACAAACCAACAAACCAACAAGCCAACAACCCAACAAACCAACATGCCAACAAACCAACAAACTAAGTAACCAACAAGCCAACAAACCAACAAACCCACAAACCAACATGCCAACAAACCAACAAACTAAGTAACCAACAAGCCAACAAACCAACAAACCAACAAACCAACAAGCCAAAAAACCAACAAACCAACAAACCAACAAGCCAACAAACCAACAAACCAACAAACCAACAAACCAACATACCAACCAACCAACAAACCAACAAACCAACAAACCAACAAACAAAACAAACCAACAAACCAACAAGCCAACAAGCCAACAAACCAACAAACCAACAAACCAACAAACCAACAAGCCAACAAACCAACAAACCAACAAACCAACAAGCCAAAAAGCCAACAAACCAACAAACCAACAAGCCAACAAACCAACAAACCAACAAACCAACAAACCACCATGCCAACAAACCAACAAACTAAGTAACCAACAAGCCAACAAACTACAAACCAACAAACCAACAAGCCAACAAACCAACAAACCAACAAGCCAACAAGCCAAAAAACCAACAAACCAACAAACCAACAAGCCAACAAACCAACAAACCAACAAGCCAACAAACCAACAAACCAACAAGCCAACAAACCAACAAACCGAGAAACCAAAAAACCAACAAACCGACAAACCAACAAACCAACAAACCAACAAACCAACAAGCCAACAAGCCAAAAAAACCAACAAACCAACAAACCAACAAGCCAACAAACCAACAACCCAACAAACCAACAAAGCAACAAGCCAACAAGCCAACAAACCAACAAGCCAACAAGCCAACAAACCAACAAACCAACAAACCAACAAACTAAGTAACCAACAAGCCAACAAACCAACAAACCAACAAGCCAATAAGCCAAAAAGCCAACAAACCAACAAACCAACAAGCCAACAAACCAACAAACTAACAAACCAACCTGCCAACAAACTAACAAACTAAGTAACCAACAAGCCAACAAACCAACAAACCAACAAACCAGCAAGCCAACAAACCAACAAACCAACAAGCCAACAAGCCAACAAACCAACAAACCAACAAACCAACAAACCAACAACCCAACAAACCAACAAGCCAACAAACCAATAAGCCAACAAACCAACAAACCAACAAACCAAGTAACCAACAAACCAACAAACCATCAAACGAACAAAGCAACAAACCAACAAGCCAACAAGCCAACAAACCAACAAACCAAGTAACCAAAAAGCCAACAAACTAACAAACCAATAAGCCAACAAACCAACAAACTAACAAACCAACAAACGAACTAACCAACAAACCAACAAACTAAGTAACCAACAAGCCAATAAACCAACAAACCAACAAGCCAACAAGCCAACAAACCAACAAACCAACAAGCCAACAAACCAACAAACCAACAAACTAACAAACCAACAAACCAACAAACCAACAAACCAACAAGCCAACAAACCAACAAACAAATAAACCAACAAACCAACAAACCAACAAACCAACAAACCAAAAAGCCAACAAACCAACAAACCAACAAACCAACAAGCCAACAAACCAACAAACCAACAAGCCAACAAACCAACAAACCAACAAACTAACAAACCAACAAACCAACAAACGAACAAACGAACAAGCCAAAAAAAACCAACAAACAAATAAACCAACAAACCAACAAACCAACAAACCAACAAACCAACAAGCCAACAAATCAACAAACCAACAAACCAACAAACCAAGTAACCAAAAAGCCAACAAACTAACAAACCAACAAGCCAACAAACCAAAAAACCAACAAGCCAACAAACCAACAAACCAACAAACCAACAAACCAACAAACAAATAAACCAACAAACCAACAAACCAACAAGCCAACAAGCCAACAAACCAACAAACCAAAAAGCCAACAAACTAACAAACCAACAAACCAACAAGCTAACAAAGCAACACACTAAGTAACCAACAAGCCAAAAAACCAACAAACCAACAAACCAACATGCCAACAAACCAATAAACCAACAAACCAACAAGCCAACAAGCCAACAAACCAACAAACTAACAAACCAACAAGCCAACAAACCAACAAACCAACAAGCCAACAAACCAACAAACCAACAAACCAAGAAACCAACAAACCAACAAACCAACAAGCCAACAAACCAACAAACCAACAAACCAACAAGCCAACAAACCAACAAACCAACAAGCCAACAAACAAACAAACCAACAAACCAACAAACTAAGTAACCAACAAGCCAACAAACCAACAAACCAACAAGCCGACAAACCAACAAACAAATAAACCAACAAACCAACAAACCAACAAACCAACAAACCAACAAGCAAACAAGCCAACAAACCAACAAACCAACAAGCCAACAAGCCAACCAACCAACAAACCAAGTAAACAAAAAGCCAACAAACTAACAAACCAACAAGCCAACAAACCAACAAGCCAACAAGCCAACAAACCAACAAACCAACAAAGCAACAAACCAACAAACCAACAAACCAACAAACCCAAAAAACAACAAACCAACAAACCAACAAACCAACAAACCAACAAACCAAGAAACCAACAAATTAAGTAACCAACAAGTCAACAAACCAACAAACCAACAAGCCAAAAAACCAACAAACCAACAAACCAACAAACCAACAAACCAACAAACCAACAAGCCAATAAGCCAACAAACCAACAAACCAACAAACCAACAAACCAACAAACCAACAAGCCAACAAACCAACAAACCAACAAACCAACAAACCCACAAGCCAAAAAGCCAACAAACCTACAAACCACTAAGCCAACAAACCAACAAACCAACAAACCAACATGCCAACAAACCAACAAACTAAGTAACCAACAAGCCAACAAACCAACGAACCAACAAACCAACAAGCCAACAAACCATCAAACCAACAAGCCAACAAGCCAACAAACCAACAAACCAACAAACCAACAAACCAACAACCCAACAAACCAACAAGCCAACAAACCAACAAGCCAACAAACCAACAAACCAACAAACCAAGTAACCAACAAACCAACAAACCATAAAACGAACAAAGCAACAAACCAACAAGCCAACAAGCCAACAAACCAACAAACCAAGTACCCAAAAACCAAATAAACTAACAAACCAGTAAGCCAACAAACCAACAAACTAACAAACCAATAAGCCAACAAACCAACAAACTAACAAACCAACAAACGAACTAACCAACAAACCAACAAACCAACAAACCAACAAATTAAGTAACCAACAAGCCAACAAACCAACAAACCAACAAGCCAACAAGCCAACAAACTAACAAACCAACAAACCAACAAACCAACAAACCAACAAACCAACAAGCCAACAAGCCAACAAACCAACAAACCAACAAACGAACAAACGAACAAGCCAACAAACCAACAAACAAATAAACCAACAAACCAACAAACCAACAAACCAACAAACCAACAAGCCAACAAATCAACAAACCAACAAACCAACAAATCAAGTAACCAAAAAGCCAACAAACTAACAAACCAACAAGCCAACAAACCAACAAACCAACAAGCCAACAAACCAACAAACCAACAAACCAACATGCCAACAAACCAACAAACTAAATAACCAACAAGCCAACAAACCAACAAACCAACAAGCCAACAAACCAACAAACCAACAAACCAACAAGCCAACAAACCAACAAACAAATAAACCAACAAACCAACAAACCAACAAGCCAACAAGCCAAAAACCAACAAACCAAAAAGCCAACAAACCAACAAACCAACAAACCAACATGCCAACAAACCAACAAACTAAGTAACCAACAAGCCAAAAAACCAACAAACCAACAAACCAACATGCCAACAAACCAACAAACTAAGTAACCAACAAGCCAACAAACCAACAAACCAACAAGCCAACAAGCCAACAAACCAACAAACTAACAAACCAACAAGCCAACAAACCAACAAGCCAACAAACCAACAAACCAAGAAACCAACAAACCAAAAAGCCAACAAACCAACAAACCAACAAACCAACAAGCCAACAAACCAACAAACCAACAAGCCAACAAACAAACAAACCAACAAACCAACAAACTAAGTAACCAACAAGCCAACAGACCAACAAACCAACAAGCCAACAAACCAACAAACAAATAAACCAACAAACCAACAAACCAACAAACCAACAAACCAACTAGCCAACAAGCCAACAAACCAACAAACCAACAAACCAACAAGCCAACAAGCCAACCAACCAACAAACCAAGTAAACAAAAAGCCAACAAACTAACAAACCAACAAGCCAACAAACCAACAAGCCAACAAGCCAACAAACCAACAAACTAACAAAGCAACAAACCAACAAACCAACAAACCAACAAACCAAAAAACAACAAACCAGCAAACCAACAAACCAACAAACCAACAAACCAACAAGCCAACAAACCAACAAACCAACAAACCAACAAACCAAAAAGCCAAAAAGCCAACAAACCTACAAACCAACAAGCCAACAAACCAACAAACAAACATGCCAACAAACCAACAAACTAAGTAACCAACAAGCCAACAAACCAACAAACCAACAAACCAACAAACCAACAAGCCAACAAACCATCAAACCAACAAGCCAACAAGCCAACAAACCAACAAACCAACAAACCAACAAACCAACAAACCAACAACCCAACAAACCAACAAGCCAACAAACCAACAAGCCAACAAACCAACAAACCAACAAACCAAGTAACCAACAAACCAACAAACCATCAAACGAACAAAGCAACAAACCAACAAGCCAACAAGCCAACAAACCAACAAACCAAGTAACCAAAAAGCCAACAAACTAACAAACCAATAAGCCAACAAACCAACAAACTAACAAACCAACAAACGAACTAACCAACAAACCAACAAACCAACAAACCAACAAACTAAGTAACCAATAAGCCAACAAACCAACAAACCAACAAGCCAACAAGCCAACAAACCAACAAACCAACAAACCAACAAACCAACAAACCAACAAACCAACAAGCCAACAAGCCAACAAACCAACAAACCAACAAACCAACAAGCCAACAAACCAACAAGCTAACAAGCCAACAAACCAACAAACCAAGTAACCAAAAAGCCATCAAACTTACAAACCAACAATCCAACAAACCAACAAACAAATAAACCAACAAACCAACAAACCAACAAACCAACAAACCAACAAACCAACAAACCAACAAATCAACAAACCAACAAACCAACAAGCCAACAAGCCAACAAACCAACAAACCAACAAACCAACAAGCCAACAAACCAACAAGCCAACAAGCCAACAAACCAACAAACCAAGTAACCAAAAAGCCAACAAACTAACAAACCAACAAGCCAACAAACCAACAAACTAACAAACCAACAAACGATCTAACCTACAAACCAACAAACCAACAAACCAAAAAACCAACATACTAAGTAACCAACAAGCCAACAAACCAAGAAACCAACAAGCCAACAAGCCAACAAACCAACAAACCAACAAGCCAATAAACCAACAAACCAACAAACTAACAAACCAACAAACCAACAAACCAACAAACCAACAAGTCAACAAACCAACAAACAAATAAACCAACAAACCAAAAAACCAACAAACCAACAAACCAAAAAGCCAACAAACCAACAAACCAAGTAACCAACAATCCAACAAACCAACAAACCAACAAGCCAACAAGGCAACAAACCAACAAACCAACAAGCCAACAAACCAACAAACCAACAAACTAACAAACCAACAAACCAACAAACCAGCAAGCCAACAAACCAACAAACAAATAAACCAACAAACCAACAAGCCAACAAACCAACAAACCAACAAACCAAAAACCAACAAACCAACAAACCAACAAGCCAACAAACCAACAAACCAACAAACCAACAAACCAAAAAACCTACAAACCAACCCACCAACAAACCATCAAACCAACAAACCAACAAGCCAACAAGCCAACAAACCAACAAACCAACAAACCAACAAACCAACAAACCAACAAACCAACAAGCCAACAAACCAACAAGCTAACAAGCCAACAAACCAACAAACCAAGTAACCAAAAAGCCAACAAACTTACAAACCAACAAGCCAACAAACCAACAAACAAATAAACCAACAAACCAACAAACCAACAAACCAACAAACCAACAAACCAACAAACCAACAAACCAACAAACCAACAAACCAACAAGCCAACAAGCCAACAAACCAACAAACCAACAAACCAACAAGCCAACAAACCAACAAGCCAACAAGCCAACAAACCAACAAACCAAGTAACCAAAAAGCCAACAAACTAACAAACCAACAAGCCAACAAACCAACAAACGATCTAACCTACAAACCAACAAACCAACAAACCAACAAACTAAGTAACCAACAAGCCAACAAACCAACAAACCAACAAGCCAACAAACCAACAAGCCAACAAATCAACAAACCAACAAACCAACAAATCAAGTAACCAAAAAGCCAACAAACTAACAAACCAACAAGCCAACAAACCAACAAACCAACAAGCCAACAAACCAACAAACCAACAAACCAACATGCCAACAAACCAACAAACTAAATAACCAACAAGCCAACAAACCAACAAACCAACAAGCCAACAAACCAACAAACCAACAAACCAACAAGCCAACAAACCAACAAACAAATAAACCAACAAACCAACAAACCAACAAGCCAACAAGCCAAAAACCAACAAACCAAAAAGCCAACAAACCAACAAACCAACAAACCAACATGCCAACAAACCAACAAACTAAGTAACCAACAAGCCAAAAAACCAACAAACCAACAAACCAACATGCCAACAAACCAACAAACTAAGTAACCAACAAGCCAACAAACCAACAAACCAACAAGCCAACAAGCCAACAAACCAACAAACTAACAAACCAACAAGCCAACAAACCAACAAGCCAACAAACCAACAAGCCAACAAACCAACAAACCAAGAAACCAACAAACCAAAAAGCCAACAAACCAACAAACCAACAAACCAACAAGCCAACAAACCAACAAACCAACAAGCCAACAAACAAACAAACCAACAAACCAACAAACTAAGTAACCTACAAGCCAACAGACCAACAAACCAACAAGCCAACAAACCAACAAACAAATAAACCAACAAACCAACAAACCAACAAACCAACAAACCAACAAACCAACTAGCCAACAAGCCAACAAACCAACAAACCAACAAACCAACAAGCCAACAAGCCAACCAACCAACAAACCAAGTAAACAAAAAGTCAACAAACTAACAAACCAACAAGCCAACAAACCAACAAGCCAACAAGCCAACAAAGAAACAAACTAACAAAGCAACAAACCAACAAACCAACAAACCAACAAACCAACAAACCCAAAAAACAACAAACCAACAAACCAACAAACCAACAAACCAACAAACCAACAAGCCAACAAACCAACAAACCAACAAACCAACAAACCAACAAGCCAAAAAGCCAACAAACCTACAAACCAACAAGCCAACAAACCAACAAACCAACAAACAAACATGCCAACAAACCAACAAACTAAGTAACCAACAAGCCAACAAACCAACAAACCAACAAACCAACAAGCCAACAAACCATCAAACCAACAAGCCAACAAGCCAACAAACCAACAAACCAACAAACCAACAAACCAACAAACCAACAACCCAACAAACCAACAAGCCAACAAACCAACAAGCCAACAAACCAACAAACCAACAAACCAAGTAACCAACAAACCAACAAACCATCAAACGAACAAAGCAACAAACCAACAAGCCAACAAGCCAACAAACCAACAAACCAAGTAACCAAAAAGCCAACAAACTAACAAACCAATAAGCCAACAAACCAACAAACTAACAAACCAACAAACGAACTAACCAACAAACCAACAAACCAACAAACCAACAAACTAAGTAACCAACAAGCCAACAAACCAACAAACCAACAAGCCAACAAGCCAACAAACCAACAAACCAACAAACCAACAAACCAACAAACCAACAAACCAACAAGCCAACAAGCCAACAAACCAACAAACCAACAAACCAACAAGCCAACGAACCAACAAGCTAACAAGCCAACAAACCAACAAACCAAGTAACCAAAAAGCCATCAAACTTACAAACCAACAAGCCAACAAACCAACAAACAAATAAACCAACAAACCAACAAACCAACAAACCAACAAACCAACAAACCAACAAACCAACAAACCAACAAACCAACAAGCCAACAAGCCAACAAACCAACAAACCAACAAACCAACAAGCCAACAAACCAACAAGCCAACAAGCCAACAAACCAACAAACCAAGTAACCAAAAAGCCAACAAACTAACAAACCAACAAGCCAACAAACCAACAAACTAACAAACCAACAAACGATCTAACCTACAAACCAACAAACCAACAAACCAACAAACCAACAAACTAAGTAACCAACAAGCCAACAAACCAAGAAACCAACAAGCCAACAAGCCAACAAACCAACAAACCAACAAGCCAATAAACCAACAAACCAACAAACTAACAAACCAACAAACCAACAAGTCAACAAACCAACAAGTCAACAAACCAACAAACAAATAAACCAACAAACCAAAAAACCAACAAACCAACAAACCAAAAAGCCAACAAACCAACAAACCAAGTAACCAACAATCCAACAAACCAACAAACCAACAAGCCAACAAGCCAACAAACCAACAAACCAACAAGCCAACAAACCAACAAACCAACAAACTAACAAACCCACAAACCAACAAACCAGCAAGCCAACAAACCAACAAACAAATAAACCAACAAACCAACAAGCCAACAAACCAACAAACCAACAAACCAAAAACCAACAAACCAACAAACCAACAAGCCAACAAACCAACAAACCAACAAACCAACAAACCAAAAAACCTACAAACCAACCCACCAACAAACCATCAAACCAACAAACCAACAAGCCAACAAGCCAACAAACCAACAAACCAACAAACCAACAAACCAACAAACCAACAAGCCAACAAACCAACAAGCTAACAAGCCAACAAACCAACAAACCAAGTAACCAAAAAGCCAACAAACTTACAAACCAACAAGCCAACAAACCAACAAACAAATAAACCAACAAACCAACAAACCAACAAACCAACAAACCAACAAACCAACAAACCAACAAACCAACAAACCAACAAACCAACAAGCCAACAAGCCAACAAACCAACAAACCAACAAGCCAACAAACCAACAAGCCAACAAGCCAACAAACCAACAAACCAAGTAACCAAAAAACCAACAAACTAACAAACCAACAAGCCAACAAACCAACAAACGATCTAACCTACAAACCAACAAACCAACAAACCAACAAACTAAGTAACCAACAAGCCAACAAAGCAAGAAACCAACAAGCCAACAAGCCAACAAACCAACAAACCAACAAACCAACAAACTAACAAACCAACAAACCAACAAACCAACAAACCAACAAGTCAACAAACCAACAAACAAATAAACCAACAAACCAAAAAACCAACAAACCAACAAACCAAAAAGCCAACAAACCAACAAACCAAGTAACCAACAATCCAACAAACCAACAAACCAACAAGCCAACAAGCCAACAAACCAACAAACCAACAAGCCAACAAACCAACAAACCAACAAACTAACAAACCAACAAACCAACAAACCAACAAACCAGCAAGCCAACAAACCAACAAACAAATAAACCAACAAACCACCAAGCCAACAAACCAAAAAACCAACAAAGCAACAAGCCAACAAGCCAACAAACCAACAAACCAACAAGCCAACAAACCAACAAACCAATAAGCCAACAAGCCAACAAACCAACAAACCAACAAACCAAGTAACCAAAAAGCCAACAAACTAACAAACCAACAAGCCAACAAGCCAACAAACCAACAAACCAACACGCCAACAAGCCAACAAACCTACAAACCAACAAACCAACAAACTAAGTAACCAACAAGCCAACAAGCCAACAAACCAACAAATTAACAAGCCAACAAGCCAACAAACCAACAAACCAACAAGCCAACAAACCAACAAACCAACAAATCAACAAACCAACAAGCCAACAAGCCAACAAACCAACAAACCAACAAGCCAACAAGCCAACAAACCAACAAACCAAAAACCAACAAACCAACAAACCAACAAGCCAACAAACCAACAAACCAACAAACCAACAAACCAAAAAACCTACAAACCAACCCACCAACAAACCAACAAACCAACAAACCAACAAGCCAACAAGCCAACAAACCCACAAACCAAAAAACCAACAAACCAACAAACCAACAAACCAACAAGCCAACAAGCCAACAAACCAACAAACCAACAAACCAACAAGCCAACAAACCAACAAGCCAACAAGCCAACAAACCAACAAACCAAGTAACCAAAAAACCAACAAACTAACAAACCAACAAGCCAACAAACCAACAAACGATCTAACCTACAAACCAACAAACCAACAAACCAACAAACTAAGTAACCAACAAGCCAACAAACCAAGAAACCAACAAGCCAACAAGCCAACAAACCAACAAACCAACAAACCAACAAACTAACAAACCAACAAACCAACAAACCAACAAACCAACAAGTCAACAAACCAACAAACAAATAAACCAACAAACCAAAAAACCAACAAACCAACAAACCAAAAAGCCAACAAACCAACAAACCAAGTAACCAACAATCCAACAAACCAACAAACCAACAAGCCAACAAGCCAACAAACCAACAAACCAACAAGCCAACAAACCAACAAACCAACAAACTAACAAACCAACAAACCAACAAACCAACAAACCAGCAAGCCAACAAACCAACAAACAAATAAACCAACAAACCAACAAGCCAACAAACCAAAAAACCAACAAAGCAACAAGCCAACAAGCCAACAAACCAACAAACCAACAAGCCAACAAACCAACAAACCAATAAGCCAACAAGCCAACAAACCAACAAACCAACAAACCAAGTAACCAAAAAGCCAACAAACTAACAAACCAACAAGCCAACAAGCCAACAAACCAACAAACCAACACGCCAACAAGCCAACAAACCTACAAACCAACAAACCAACAAACTAAGTAACCAACAAGCCAACAAGCCAACAAACCAACAAACTAACAAGCCAACAAGCCAACAAACCAACAAACCAACAAGCCAACAAACCAACAAACCAACAAATCAACAAACCAACAAGCCAACAAGCCAACAAACCAACAAACCAACAAGCCAACAAGCCAACAAACCAACAAACCAAAAACCAACAAACCAACAAACCAACAAGCCAACAAACCAACAAACCAACAAACCAACAAACCAAAAAACCTACAAACCAACCCACCAACAAACCAACAAACCAACAAACCAACAAGCCAACAAGCCAACAAACCCACAAACCAAAAAACCAACAAACCAACAAGCCAACAAGCCAACAAACCAACAAACCAAAAACCAACAAACCAACAAACCAACAAGCCAACAAACCAACAAACCAACAAACCAAAAAACCTACAAACCAACCCACCAACAAACCAACAAACCAACAAACCAACAAGCCAACAAGCCAACAAACCAACAAACCAACAAACCAACAAGCCAACAAACCAACAAAACAACAAACCAACAAAGCAACAAGCCAACAAGCCAACAAATCAACAAGCCAACAAGCCAACAAACCAACAAACCAACAAACCAACAAACCAACAAACTAAGTAACCAACAAGCCAACAAACCAACAAACCAACTAGCCAACAAACCAACAAACCAACAAACCAACAAGCCAACAAACCAACAAACCAACAAACCAACAAACCAACAAACCAACAAGCCAACAAACCAACAAACCAACAAGCCAACAAACCAACAAACCAACAAACCAACAAACCAACAAGCCAACAAGCCAACAAACCAACAAACCAACAAGCCAACAAGCCAACAAACCAACAAACCAACAAGCCAACAAACAAACAAGCCAACAAACCAACAAACCAACATTCCAACAAACCAACAAACTAAGTAACCAACAAGCCAAAAAACCAACAAACCAACAAACCAACAAACCAACAAACCAACAAACCAACAAACCAACAAGCCAACAAACCAACAAACCAACAAGCCAACAAACCAACAAACCAACAAACCAACAAGCCAACAAGCCAACAAACCAACAAGCCACCAAACCAACAAACCAACAAGCCAACAAGCCAACAAGCCAACAAACCAACAAACCAACAAGCCAACAAACCAACAAACCAACAAACCAACATGCCAACAAACCAACAAACTAAGTAGCCAACAAGCCAACAAACCAACAAACCAACAAGCCAACAAGCCAACAAACCAACAAACCAACAAACCAACAAACCAACAAACGAAAAAGCCAACAAACCAACAAACCAAGTAACCAACAATCCAACAAACCAACAAACCAACAAGCCAACAAGCCAACAAACCAACAAACCAACAAGCCAACAAACCAACAAACCAACAAACTAACAAACCAACAAACCAACAAACCAGCAAGCCAACAAACCAACAAACAAATAAACCAACAAACCAACAAGCCAACAAACCAACAAACCAACAAACCAAAAACCAACAAACCAACAAACCAACAAGCCAACAAACCAACAAACCAACAAGCCAACAAGCCAACAAACCAACAAACCAACAAACCAACAAACCAACAAACGAAAAAGCCAACAAACCAACAAACCAAGTAACCAACAATCCAACAAACCAACAAACCAACAAGCCAACAAGCCAACAAACCAACAAACCAACAAGCCAACAAACCAACAAACCAACAAACCAACAAACCAACAAACCAAGTAACCAAAAAGCCAACAAACTAACAAACCAACAAGCCAACAAGCCAACAAACCAACAAACCAACACGCCAACAAGCCAACAAACCTACAAACCAACAAACCAACAAACTAAGTAACCAACAAGCCAACAAGCCAACAAACCAACAAACTAACAAGCCAACAAGCCAACAAATCAACAAACCAACAAACCAACAAGCCAACAAACCAACAAACCAACAAACCAAAAACCAACAAACCAACAAACCAACAAGCCAACAAACCAACAAACCAACAAACCAACAAACCAAAAAACCTACAAACCAACCCACCAACAAACCAACAAACCAACAAACCAACAAGCCAACAAGCCAACAAACCCACAAACCAAAAAACCAACAAACCAACAAGCCAACAAACCAACAAACCAACAAACCAAAAACCAACAAACCAACAAACCAACAAGCCAACAAACCAACAAACCAACAAACCAACAAACCAAAAAACCTACAAACCAACCCACCAACAAACCAACAAACCAACAAACCAACAAGCCAACAAGCCAACAAACCAACAAACCAACAAACCAACAAGCCAACAAACCAACAAACCAACAAACCAACAAACCAACAAACTAAGTAACCAACAAGCCAACAAACCAACAAACCAACTAGCCAACAAACCAACAAACCAACAAACCAACAAGCCAGCAAACCAACAAACCAACAAACCAACAAACCAACAAGCCAACAAACCAACAAACCAACAAGCCAACAAACCAACAAACCAACAAACCAACAAACCAACAAGCCAACAAGCCAACAAACCAACAAACCAACAAGCCAACAAGCCAACAAACCAACAAACCAACAAGCCAACAAACAAACAAGCCAACAAACCAACAAATTAACATTCCAACAAACCAACAAACTAAGTAACCAACAAGCCAAAAAACCAACAAACCAACAAACCAACAAACCAACAAACCAACAAACCAACAAACCAACAAGCCAACAAACCAACAAACCAACAAGCCAACAAACCAACAAACCAACAAACCAACAAGCCAACAAGCCAACAAACCAACAAGCCACCAAACCAACAAACAAACAAGCCAACAAGCCAACAAGCCAACAAACCAACAAACCAACAAGCCAACAAACCAACAAACCAACAAACCAACATGCCAACAAACCAACAAACTAAGTAGCCAACAAGCCAACAAACCAACAAACCAACAAGCCAACAAGCCAACAAGCCAACAAACCAACAAACCAACAAACCAACAAACCAACAAGCCAACAAACCAACAAGCCAACAAACCAACAAACCAACAAGCCAACAAGCCAACAAACCAACAAACCAACAAACCAACAAACCAACAAACCAACAAGCCAACAAACCAATAAACCAACAAGCCAACAAGCCAACAAACCAACAAACCAACAAACCAACAAACCAACAAGCCAACAAGCCAACAAACCAACAAACCAACAAGCCAACAAACCAACAAACCAACAAGCCAACAAGCCCACAAACCAACAAACCAACAAGCCAACAAGCCAACAAACCAACAAACCAACAAGCCAACAAACCAACAAACAAATAAACCAACAAACCAACAAACCAACAAGCCAACAAGCCAACAAACCAACAAACCAACAAACCAACAAGCCAACAAACCAACAAACCAACAAACCAACAAACCAACAAACCAACAAACCAACAAGCCAACAAACCAACAAGCCAACAAGCCAACAAACCAACAAACCAACAAACCAACAAGCCAACAAACCAACAAACCAACAAACCAACAAGCCAACAAGCCAACAAACCAACAAACCAACAAACCAACAAACCAACAAACCAACATGCCAACAAACCAACAAACTAAGTAACCAACAAGCCAACAAACCAACAAACCAACAAACCAACAAGCCAACAAACCAACAAACCAACAAGCCAACAAAGCAACAAACCAACAAACCAACAAACCAACAAACCAACAAGCCAACAAGCCAAAAAGCCAACAAGCCAACAAACCAACAAACCAACAAACCCAAAAACCATCAAACCATCAAGCCAACAAGCCAACAAACCAACACCCTAACAAACCAACAAACGAACTAACCAACAAACCAACAAGCCAACAAACAAACAAACCAACAAACCAACAAACCGACAAACCAACAAGCCAACAAGCCAACAAACCAACAAACCAACAAACCAACAAGCCAACAAACCAACAAACCAACACACCAACAAGCCAACAAACCAACAAACCAACAAACCAAGTAACCAACAAGCCAACAAATTAACAAGCCAACAAACCCAACAAGCCAACAAGCCAACAAACCAACAAACCAACAAACCAACAATGCAACAAACCAAAAACCAACAAACCAAAAAACCAACAAACCAACAAACCATCAAACGAACAAAGCAACAAGCCAACAAGCCAACAAACTAACAAACCAACAAGCCAACAAGCCAACAAACCAACAAACCAACAAGCCAACAAGCCAACAATTCAACAAACCAAAAAACCAACAAGCCAACAAACCAACAAGCCAACAAACCAACAAACCAATAAACAAAGTAACCAAAAAGCCAACAAACTAACATACCAACAAGCCAACAAACCAACAAACCAACAAGCCAACAAGCCAACAAACCAACAAACCAACAAACCAACAAACCAACAAGCCAACAAACCAACAAAACAACAAACCAACAAAGCAACAAGCCAACAAGCCAACAAATCAACAAGCCAACAAGCCAACAAACCAACAAACCAACAAACCAACAAACCAACAAACTAAGTAACCAACAAGCCAACAAACCAACAAACCAACTAGCCAACAAACCAACAAACCAACAAACCGACAAGCCAACAAACTAACAAACCAACAAACCAACAAACCAACAAGTCAACAAACCAACAAACAAATAAACCAACAAACCAAAAAACCAACAAACCAACAAACCAAAAAGCCAACAAACCAACAAACCAAGTAACCAACAATCCAACAAACCAACAAACCAACAAGCCAACAAGCCAACAAACCAACAAACCAACAAGCCAACAAACCAACAAACCAACAAACTAACAAACCAACAAACCAACAAACCAACAAACCAGCAAGCCAACAAACCAACAAACAAATAAACCAACAAACCAACAAGCCAACAAACCAAAAAACCAACAAAGCAACAAGCCAACAAGCCAACAAACCAACAAACCAACAAGCCAACAAACCAACAAACCAATAAGCCAACAAGCCAACAAACCAACAAACCAACAAACCAAGTAACCAAAAAGCCAACAAACTAACAAACCAACAAGCCAACAAGCCAACAAACCAACAAACCAACACGCCAACAAGCCAACAAACCTACAAACCAACAAACCAACAAACTAAGTAACCAACAAGCCAACAAGCCAACAAACCAACAAACTAACAAGCCAACAAGCCAACAAACCAACAAACCAACAAGCCAACAAACCAACAAACCAACAAATCAACAAACCAACAAGCCAACAAGCCAACAAACCAACAAACCAACAAGCCAACAAGCCAACAAACCAACAAACCAAAAACCAACAAACCAACAAACCAACAAGCCAACAAACCAACAAACCAACAAACCAACAAACCAAAAAACCTACAAACCAACCCACCAACAAACCAACAAACCAACAAACCAACAAGCCAACAAGCCAACAAACCCACAAACCAAAAAACCAACAAACCAACAAGCCAACAAGCCAACAAACCAACAAACCAAAAACCAACAAACCAACAAACCAACAAACCAACAAGCCAACAAACCAACAAACCAACAAACCAACAAACCAAAAAACCTACAAACCAACCCACCAACAAACCAACAAACCAACAAACCAACAAGCCAACAAGCCAACAAACCAACAAACCAACAAACCAACAAGCCAACAAACCAACAAAACAACAAACCAACAAAGCAACAAGCCAACAAGCCAACAAATCAACAAGCCAACAAGCCAACAAACCAACAAACCAACAAACCAACAAACCAACAAACTAAGTAACCAACAAGCCAACAAACCAACAAACCAACTAGCCAACAAACCAACAAACCAACAAACCAACAAGCCAACAAACCAACAAACCAACAAACCAACAAACCAACAAACCAACAAGCCAACAAACCAACAAACCAACAAGCCAACAAACCAACAAACCAACAAACCAACAAACCAACAAGCCAACAAGCCAACAAACCAACAAACCAACAAGCCAACAAGCCAACAAACCAACAAACCAACAAGCCAACAAACAAACAAGCCAACAAACCAACAAACCAACATTCCAACAAACCAACAAACTAAGTAACCAACAAGCCAAAAAACCAACAAACCAACAAACCAACAAACCAACAAACCAACAAACCAACAAACCAACAAGCCAACAAACCAACAAACCAACAAGCCAACAAACCAACAAACCAACAAACCAACAAGCCAACAAGCCAACAAACCAACAAGCCACCAAACCAACAAACCAACAAGCCAACAAGCCAACAAGCCAACAAACCAACAAACCAACAAGCCAACAAACCAACAAACCAACAAACCAACATGCCAACAAACCAACAAACTAAGTAGCCAACAAGCCAACAAACCAACAAACCAACAAGCCAACAAGCCAACAAACCAACAAACCAACAAACCAACAAACCAACAAACGAAAAAGCCAACAAACCAACAAACCAAGTAACCAACAATCCAACAAACCAACAAACCAACAAGCCAACAAGCCAACAAACCAACAAACCAACAAGCCAACAAACCAACAAACCAACAAACTAACAAACCAACAAACCAACAAACCAGCAAGCCAACAAACCAACAAACAAATAAACCAACAAACCAACAAGCCAACAAACCAACAAACCAACAAACCAAAAACCAACAAACCAACAAACCAACAAGCCAACAAACCAACAAACCAACAAGCCAACAAGCCAACAAACCAACAAACCAACAAACCAACAAACCAACAAACCAACAAACCAACAAACCAAGTAACCAAAAAGCCAACAAACTAACAAACCAACAAGCCAACAAGCCAACAAACCAACAAACCAACACGCCAACAAGCCAACAAACCTACAAACCAACAAACCAACAAACTAAGTAACCAACAAGCCAACAAGCCAACAAACCAACAAACTAACAAGCCAACAAGCCAACAAACCAACAAACCAACAAACCAACAAGCCAACAAACCAACAAACCAACAAACCAAAAACCAACAAACCAACAAACCAACAAGCCAACAAACCAACAAACCAACAAACCAACAAACCAAAAAACCTACAAACCAACCCACCAACAAACCAACAAACCAACAAACCAACAAGCCAACAAGCCAACAAACCCACAAACCAAAAAACCAACAAACCAACAAGCCAACAAACCAACAAACCAACAAACCAAAAACCAACAAACCAACAAACCAACAAGCCAACAAACCAACAAACCAACAAACCAACAAACCAAAAAACCTACAAACCAACCCACCAACAAACCAACAAACCAACAAACCAACAAACCAACAAGCCAACAAGCCAACAAACCAACAAACCAACAAACCAACAAGCCAACAAACCAACAAACCAACAAACCAACAAACCAACAAACTAAGTAACCAACAAGCCAACAAACCAACAAACCAACTAGCCAACAAACCAACAAACCAACAAGCCAACAAACCAACAAACCAACAAACCAACAAACCAACAAACCAACAAGCCAACAAACCAACAAACCAACAAGCCAACAAACCAACAAACCAACAAACCAACAAACCAACAAGCCAACAAGCCAACAAACCAACAAACCAACAAGCCAACAAGCCAACAAACCAACAAACCAACAAGCCAACAAACAAACAAGCCAACAAACCAACAAATTAACATTCCAACAAACCAACAAACTAAGTAACCAACAAGCCAAAAAACCAACAAACCAACAAACCAACAAACCAACAAACCAACAAACCAACAAACCAACAAGCCAACAAACCAACAAACCAACAAGCCAACAAACCAACAAACCAACAAACCAACAAGCCAACAAGCCAACAAACCAACAAGCCACCAAACCAACAAACAAACAAGCCAACAAGCCAACAAGCCAACAAACCAACAAACCAACAAGCCAACAAACCAACAAACCAACAAACCAACATGCCAACAAACCAACAAACTAAGTAGCCAACAAGCCAACAAACCAACAAACCAACAAGCCAACAAGCCAACAAGCCAACAAACCAACAAACCAACAAACCAACAAACCAACAAGCCAACAAACCAACAAGCCAACAAACCAACAAACCAACAAGCCAACAAGCCAACAAACCAACAAACCAACAAACCAACAAACCAACAAACCAACAAGCCAACAAACCAATAAACCAACAAGCCAACAAGCCAACAAACCAACAAACCAACAAACCAACAAACCAACAAGCCAACAAGCCAACAAACCAACAAACCAACAAGCCAACAAACCAACAAACCAACAAGCCAACAAGCCCACAAACCAACAAACCAACAAGCCAACAAGCCAACAAACCAACAAACCAACAAGCCAACAAACCAACAAACAAATAAACCAACAAACCAACAAACCAACAAGCCAACAAGCCAACAAACCAACAAACCAACAAACCAACAAGCCAACAAACCAACAAACCAACAAACCAACAAACCAACAAACCAACAAACCAACAAGCCAACAAACCAACAAGCCAACAAGCCAACAAACCAACAAACCAACAAACCAACAAGCCAACAAACCAACAAACCAACAAACCAACAAGCCAACAAGCCAACAAACCAACAAACCAACAAACCAACAAACCAACATGCCAACAAACCAACAAACTAAGTAACCAACAAGCCAACAAACCAACAAACCAACAAACCAACAAGCCAACAAACCAACAAACCAACAAGCCAACAAAGCAACAAACCAACAAACCAACAAACCAACAAACCAACAAGCCAACGAGCCAAAAAGCCAACAAGCCAACAAACCAACAAACCAACAAACCCAAAAACCATCAAACCATCAAGCCAACAAGCCAACAAACCAACACCCTAACAAACCAACAAACGAACTAACCAACAAACCAACAAGCCAACAAACAAACAAACCAACAAACCAACAAACCGACAAACCAACAAGCCAACAAGCCAACAAACCAACAAACCAACAAACCAACAAGCCAACAAACCAACAAACCAACACACCAACAAGCCAACAAACCAACAAACCAACAAACCAAGTAACCAACAAGCCAACAAATTAATAAGCCAACAAACCCAACAAGCCAACAAGCCAACAAACCAACAAACCAACAAACCAACAATGCAACAAACCAAAAACCAACAAACCAAAAAACCAACAAACCAACAAACCATCAAACGAACAAAGCAACAAGCCAACAAGCCAACAAACTAACAAACCAACAAGCCAACAAGCCAACAAACCAACAAACCAACAAGCCAACAAGCCAACAATTCAACAAACCAACAAACCAACAAGCCAACAAACCAACAAGCCAACAAACCAACAAACCAATAAACAAAGTAACCAAAAAGCCAACAAACTAACATACCAACAAGCCAACAAACCAACAAACCAACAAGCCAACAAGCCAACAAACCAACAAACCAACAAACCAACAAACCAACAAGCCAACAAACCAACAAAACAACAAACCAACAAAGCAACAAGCCAACAAGCCAACAAATCAACAAGCCAACAAGCCAACAAACCAACAAACCAACAAACCAACAAACCAACAAACCAACAAACTAAGTAACCAACAAGCCAACAAACCAACAAACCAACTAGCCAACAAACCAACAAACCAACAAACCGACAAGCCAACAAACCAACAAACCAACAAACCAACAAACCAACAAGCCAACAAACCAACAAACCAACAAGCCAACAAACCAACAAACCAACAAACCAACAAATCAACAAGCCAACAAGCCAACAAACCAACAAACCAACAAGTCAACAAGCCAACAAACCAACAAACCAACAAGCCAACAAACAAACAAGCCAACAAACCAACAAATTAACATTCCAACAAACCAACAAACTAAGTAACCAACAAGCCAAAAAACCAACAAACCAACAAACCAACAAACCAACAAACCAACAAACCAACAAACCAACAAACCAACAAGCCAACAAACCAACAAACCAACAAGCCAACAAACCAACAAACCAACAAACCAACAAGCCAACAAGCCAACAAACCAACAAGCCACCAAACCGAAAAACCAACAAGCCAACAAGCCAACAAGCCAACAAACCAACAAACCAACAAGCCAACAAACCAACAAACCAACAAACCAACATGCCAACAAACCAACAAACTAAGTAGCCAACAAGCCAACAAACCAACAAACCAACAAGCCAACAAGCCCACAAACCAACAAACCAACAAGCCAACAAGCCAACAAACCAACAAACCAACAAGCCAACAAACCAACAAACAAATAAACCAACAAACCAACAAACCAACAAGCCAACAAGCCAACAAACCAACAAACCAACAAACCAACAAGCCAACAAACCAACAAACCAACAAACCAACAAACCAACAAACCAACAAACCAACAAGCCAACAAACCAACAAGCCAACAAGCCAACAAACCAACAAACCAACAAACCAACAAGCCAACAAACCAACAAACCAACAAACCAACAAGCCAACAAGCCAACAAACCAACAAACCAACAAACCAACAAACCAACATGCCAACAAACCAACAAACTAAGTAACCAACAAGCCAACAAACCAACAAACCAACAAACCAACAAGCCAACAAACCAACAAACCAACAAGCCAACAAAGCAACAAACCAACAAACCAACAAACCAACAAACCAACAAGCCAACAAGCCAAAAAGCCAACAAGCCAACAAACCAACAAACCAACAAACCCAAAAACCATCAAACCATCAAGCCAACAAGCCAACAAACCAACACCCTAACAAACCAACAAACGAACTAACCAACAAACCAACAAGCCAACAAACAAACAAACCAACAAACCAACAAACCGACAAACCAACAAGCCAACAAGCCAACAAACCAACAAACCAACAAACCAACAAGCCAACAAACCAACAAACCAACACACCAACAAGCCAACAAACCAACAAACCAACAAACCAAGTAACCAACAAGCCAACAAATTAATAAGCCAACAAACCCAACAAGCCAACAAGCCAACAAACCAACAAACCAACAAACCAACAATGCAACAAACCAAAAACCAACAAACCAAAAAACCAACAAACCAACAAACCATCAAACGAACAAAGCAACAAGCCAACAAGCCAACAAACTAACAAACCAACAAGCCAACAAGCCAACAAACCAACAAACCAACAAGCCAACAAGCCAACAATTCAACAAACCAACAAACCAACAAGCCAACAAACCAACAAGCCAACAAACCAACAAACCAATAAACAAAGTAACCAAAAAGCCAACAAACTAACATACCAACAAGCCAACAAACCAACAAACCAACAAGCCAACAAGCCAACAAACCAACAAACCAACAAACCAACAAACCAACAAGCCAACAAACCAACAAAACAACAAACCAACAAAGCAACAAGCCAACAAGCCAACAAATCAACAAGCCAACAAGCCAACAAACCAACAAACCAACAAACCAACAAACCAACAAACCAACAAACTAAGTAACCAACAAGCCAACAAACCAACAAACCAACTAGCCAACAAACCAACAAACCAACAAACCGACAAGCCAACAAACCAACAAACCAACAAACCAACAAACCAACAAGCCAACAAACCAACAAACCAACAAGCCAACAAACCAACAAACCAACAAACCAACAAATCAACAAGCCAACAAGCCAACAAACCAACAAACCAACAAGCCAACAAGCCAACAAACCAACAAACCAACAAGCCAACAAACAAACAAGCCAACAAACCAACAAATTAACATTCCAACAAACCAACAAACTAAGTAACCAACAAGCCAAAAAACCAACAAACCAACAAACCAACAAACCAACAAACCAACAAACCAACAAACCAACAAACCAACAAGCCAACAAACCAACAAACCAACAAGCCAACAAACCAACAAACCAACAAACCAACAAGCCAACAAGCCAACAAACCAACAAGCCACCAAACCAACAAACCAACAAGCCAACAAGCCAACAAGCCAACAAACCAACAAACCAACAAGCCAACAAACCAACAAACCAACAAACCAACATGCCAACAAACCAACAAACTAAGTAGCCAACAAGCCAACAAACCAACAAACCAACAAGCCAACAAGCCAACAAACCAACAAACCAACAAACCAACAAACCAACAAACCAACAAACCAACAAGCCAACAAGCCAACAAACCAACAAACCAACAAACCAACAAACCAACAAACCAACAAGCCAACAAACCAATAAACCAACAAGCCAACAAGCCAACAAACCAACAAACCAACAAACCAACAAGCCAACAAGCCAACAAACCAACAAACCAACAAGCCAACAAACCAACAAACCAACAAGCCAACAAGCCCACAAACCAACAAACCAACAAGCCAACAAGCCAACAAACCCACAAACCAACAAGCCAACAAACCAACAAACAAATAAACCAACAAACCAACAAACCAACAAGCCAACAAGCCAACAAACCAACAAACCAACAAACCAACAAGCCAACAAACCAACAAACCAACAAACCAACAAACCAACAAACCAACAAACCAACAAGCCAACAAACCAACAAGCCAACAAGCCAACAAACCAACAAACCAACAAACCAACAAGCCAACAAACCAACAAACCAACAAACCAACAAGCCAACAAGCCAACAAACCAACAAACCAACAAGCCAACAAACCAACAAACCAACAAACCAACATGCCAACAAACCAACAAACTAAGTAACCAACAAGCCAACAAACCAACAAACCAACAAACCAACAAGCCAACAAACCTACAAACCAACAAGCCAACAAAGCAACAAACCAACAAACCAACAAACCAACAAACCAACAAGCCAACAAGCCAAAAAGCCAACAAGCCAACAAACCAACAAACCAACAAACCCAAAAACCAACAAACCAACAAGCCAACAAGCCAACAAACCAACAACCTAACAAACCAACAAACGAACTAACCAACAAACCAACAAGCCAACAAACCAACAAACCAACAAACCAACAAACCGACAAACCAACAAGCCAACAAGCCAACAAACCAACAAACCAACAAGCCAACAAACCAACAAACCAACACACCAACAAGCCAACAAACCAACAAACCAACAAACCAAGTAACCAATAAGCCAACAAATTAACAAGCCAACAAACCCAACAAGCCAACAAGCCAACAAACCAACAAACCAACAAACCAACAAAGCAACAAACCAAAAACCAACAAACCAAAAAACCAACAAACCAACAAACCATCAAACGAACAAAGCAACAAGCCAACAAGCCACAAACCAACAAACCAACAAGCCAACAAGCCAACAAACCAACAAACCAACAAGCCAACAAGCCAACAATTCAACAAACCAACAAACCAACAAGCCAACAAACCAACAAGCCAACAAACCAACAAACCAATAAACAAAGTAACCAAAAAGCCAACAAACTAACATACCAACAAGCCAACAAACCAACAAACCAACAAGCCAACAAGCCAACAAACCAACAAGCCAACAAACCAACAAGCCAACAAACCAACAAACCAACAAACCAACAAACCAACAAACCAAGTAATCAACAAACCAACAAACTATCAAACGAACAAAGCAACAAACCAACAAGCCAACAAACCAACAAGCCAAAAAACCAACAAACCAACAAACCAACATGGCAACAAACCAACATGGCAACAAACCAACAAACTAAGTAACCAACAGGCCAACAAACCAACAAACCAACAAACCAACATGCCAACAAACCAACAAACTAAGTAACCAACAAGCCAACAACCCAACAAACCAACAAGCCAACAAGCCAACAAGCCAATAAACCAACAAACCAACAAACCAACAAGCCAACAAACCAATAAGCCAACAACCCAACAAACCAACAAGCCAACAAGCCAACAAACCAACAAACCAACAAACCAAGAAGCCAACAAACCAACAAACCAACAAACCAAAAAACCTACAAATTAACAAGCCAACAAGCCAACAAACCAACAAACCAACAAAGCAACAAGCCAGCAAACCAACAAGCCAACAAACCAACAAACCAACAAACCAAGTAACCAAAAAGCCAACAAACTAACAAACCAACAAGCCAACAAGCCAACAAACCAACAAACCAACAAAGCAACAAACCAACAAACCAAAAAACCAACAAACCAAGAAGCCAACAAACCAACAAACTAAGTAACCAACAAGCCAACAAACCAACAAACCAACAAGCCAACAAACCAACAAACCAATAAACAAATAAACCAACAAACCAACAAACCAACAAACCAACAAGCCAACAAACCAACAAACCAACAAACCAACAAGCCAACAAACCAACAAACCAACAAACCAACAAACCAACAAGCCAGCAAACCAACAAACAAATAAACCAACAAAACAAAAAACCAACAAACCAACAAACCAACAAACCAACAAACAAACAAACCAACAAACCAACAAGCCAACAAGCCAACAAACCAACAAGCCAACAAACCAACAAACCAACAAACAAATAAACCAACAAACCAACAAACCAACAAACCAACAAACCAACAAACAAATAAACCAACAAACCAACAAACCAACAAGCCAACAAACCAACAAACCAACAAACCAACAAGCCAACAAACCAACAAACCAACAAACCAACAAACCAACAAGCCAGCAAACCAACAAACAAATAAACCAACAAAACAAAAAACCAACAAACCAACAAACCAACAAACCAACAAACAAACAAACCAACAAACCAACAAGCCAACAAGCCAACAAACCAACAAGCCAACAAACCAACAAACCAACAAACAAATAAACCAACAAACCAACAAACCAACAAACCAAGTAATCAACAAACCAACAAACTATCAAACGAACAAAGCAACAAACCAACAAGCCAACAAACAAACAAGCCAAAAAACCAACAAACCAACAAACCAACATGGCAACAAACCAACAAACTAAGTAACCAACAGGCCAACAAACCAACAAACCAACAAACCAACATGCCAACAAACCAACAAACTAAGTAACCAACAAGCCAACAACCCAACAAACCAACAAGCCAACAAGCCAACAAGCCAATAAACCAACAAACCAACAAACCAACAAGCCAACAAACCAATAAGCCAACAACCCAACAAACCAACAAGCCAACAAGCCAACAAACCAACAAATCAACAAACCAAGAAGCCAACAAACCAACAAACCAACAAACCAAAAAACCTACAAATTAACAAGCCAACAAGCCAACAAACCAACAAACCAACAAAGCAACAAGCCAACAAACCAACAAGCCAACAAACCAACAAACCAACAAACCAAGTAACCAAAAAGCCAACAAACTAACAAACCAACAAGCCAACAAGCCAACAAACCAACAAACCAACAAAGCAACAAACCAACAAACCAAAAAACCAACAAACCAACAAGCCAACAAACCAACAAACTAAGTAATCAACAAGCCAACAAACCAACAAACCAACAAGCCAACAAACCAACAAGCCAACAAACCAACAAACCAATAAACAAATAAACCAACAAACCAACAAACCAACAAACCAACAAGCCAACAAACCAACAAACCAACAAACCAACAAGCCAACAAACCTACAAACCAACAAACCAACAAACCAACAAGCCAGCAAACCAACAAACAAATAAACCAACAAAACAAAAAACCAACAAACCAACAAACCAACAAACCAACAAACAAACAAACCAACAAACCAACAAGCCAACAAGCCAACAAACCAACAAGCCAACAAACCAACAAACCAACAAACAAATAAACCAACAAACCAACAAACCAACAAACCAACAAACCAACAAACCAACAAACAAATAAACCAACAAACCAACAAACCAACAAGCCAACAAACCAACAAACGAACAAACCAACAAGCCAACAAACCAACAAACCAACAAACCAACAAACCAACAAGCCAGCAAACCAACAAACAAATAAACCAACAAAATAAAAAACCAACAAACCAACAAACCAACAAACCAACAAACAAACAAACCAACAAACCAACAAGCCAACAAGCCAACAAACCAACAAGCCAACAAACCAACAAACCAACAAACAAATAAACCAACAAACCAACAAACCAACAAAGCAACAAACCAACAAACAAATAAACCAACAAACCAACAAACCAACAAACCAACAAACCAACAAACCAACAAACCAACAAACCAATTAACCAACAAACCAATTAACCAACAAACCAACAAACCAACAAACCAACAAACTTACAAACCAACAAGTCAACAAGCCAACAAACCAACAAACCAACAAACCAACAAGCCAACAAACCCACAAGCCAACAAACCAACAAACCAACAAACCAAAAAACCAACAAACAAATAAACCAACAAACCATTAAACCAACAAACCAACAAGCCAACAAGCCAACAAGCCAACAAACCAACAAACCAACAAACCAACAAACCAACAAGCCAACAAGCCAACAAACTAACAAACCAACAAGCCAACAAACCAACAAACCAACAAACCAACAAGCCATTAAACCAACAAACCAACAAACCAACAAACCAAGTAACCAACAAGCCAACAAACCAACAAACCAACAAACCTACAAACAAATAAACCAACAAACCAACAAACCAACAAACCAACAAACCAACAAACCAACAAACCAATTAACCAACAAACCAACAAACGAACAAACCAACAAACCAACAAGCCAAAAAACCAACAAACCAACAAACCAACAAGCCAACAAACCAACAAACCAACAAACCAACAAACCAACAAACCAACAAACCAACAAACCAACAAACAAAACAAACCAACAAACCAACAAGCCAACAAGCCAACAAACCAACAAACCAACAAACCAACAAACCAACAAGCCAACAAACCAACAAACGAACAAACCAACAAGCCAAAAAGCCAACAAACCAACAAACCAACAAGCCAACAAACCAACAAACCAACAAACCAACAAAACAACATGCGAACAAACCAACAAACTAAGTAACCAACAAGCCAACAAACAAACAAACCAACAAACCAACAAGCCAACAAACCAACAAACCAACAAGCCAACAAGCCAACAAACCAACAAACCAACAAACCAACAAACCAACAAACCAACAAACCAACAAGCCAACAAGCCAACAAACCAACAAACCAACAAACCAACAAGCCAACAAACCAACAAACCAACAAACCAACAAACTAAGTAACCAACAAGCCAACAAACCAACAAACCAACAAGCCAAAAAACCAACAAACCAACAAACCAACAAACCAACAAGCCAACAAACCAACAAACCCACAAACCAACAAACCAACAAACCAACAAACCAACAAACCAACAAGCCAACAAGCCAACAA
Source organism: Atherix ibis (assembly GCA_958298945.1). Lineage (NCBI taxonomy): Eukaryota > Metazoa > Arthropoda > Insecta > Diptera > Athericidae > Atherix > Atherix ibis. Next base: position 94,231,856 of record OY282608.1, read on the forward strand.
ACCAACAAACCAACAAACCAAAAAACCAACAAACCAACAAGCCAACAAACCAACAAACCAACAAACCAATAAGCCAAAAAGCCAACAAACCAACAAACCAACAAGCCAACAAACCAACAAACCAACAAACCAACCTGCCAACAAACCAACAAACTAAGTAACCAACAAGCCAACAAACCAACAAACCAACAAACCTACAAGCCAACAAACCAACAAACCAACAAGCCAACAAGCCAACAAACCAACAAACCAACAAACCAACAAACCAACAACCCAACAAACCAACAAGCCAACAAACCAATAAGCCAACAAACCAACAAACCAACAAACCAAGTAACCAACAAACCAACAAACCATCAAACGAACAAAGCAATAAACCAACAAGCCAACAAGCCATCAAACCAACAAACCAAGTAACCAAAAAGCCAACAAACTAACAAACCAATAAGCCAACAAACCAACAAACTAACAAACCAACAAACGAACTAACCAACAAACCAACAAACTAAGTAACCAACAAGCCAACAAACCAACAAACCAGCAAGCCAACAAGCCAACAAACCAACAAACCAACAAGCCAACAAACCAACAAACCAACAAACTAACAAACCAACAAACCAACAAACCAACAAACCAACAAGCCAACAAACCAACAAACAAATAAACCAACAAACCAACAAACCAACAAACCAACAAACCAAAAAGCCAACAAACCAACAAACCAACAAACCAAGTAACCAACAAGCCAACAAACCAACAAACCAACAAGCCAACAAGCCAACAAACCAACAAACCAACAAGCCAACAAACCAACAAACCAACAAACTAACAAACCAACAAACCAACAAACAAACAAACCAACAAGCCAACAAACCAACAAACGAATAAACCAACAAACCAACAAACCAACATGCCAACAAACCAACAAACTAAATAACCAACAAGCCAACAAACCAACAAACCAACAAGCCAACAAACCAACAAACCAACAAACCAACAAGCCGACAAACTAACAAACAAATAAACCAACAAACCAACAAACCAACAAGCCAACAAGCCAACAAACCAACAAACCAAAAAGCCAACAAACCAACAAACCAACAAACCAACATGCCAACAAACCAACAAACTAAGTAACCAACAAGCCAACAAACCAACAAACCAACAAACCAACATGCCAACAAACCAACAAACTAAGTAACCAACAAGCCAACAAGCCAACAAACCAACAAGCCAACAAGCCAACAAACCAACAAACTAACAAACCAACAAGCCAACAAACCAACAAGCCAACAAACCAACAAACCAAGAAACCAACAAACCAACAAGCCAATAAACCAACAAACCAACAAACCAACAAGCCAACAAACCAACAAACCAACAAGCCAACAAACAAACAAACCAACAAACCAACAAACTAAGTAACCAACAAGCCAACAAACCAACAAACCAACAAGCCAACAAACCAACATACAAATAAACCAACAAACCAACAAACCAACAAACCAACAAACCAACAAGCCAACAAGCCAATAAACCAACAAACCAACAAGCCAACAAGCGAACCAACCAACAAACCAAGTAAACAAAAAGCCAACAAACTAACAAACCAACAAGCCAACAAACCAACAAGCCAACAAGCCAACAAACCAACAAACCAACAAAGCAACAAACCAACAAACCAACAAACCAACAATTCAACAAACCAACAAACTAACAAACCAACAAGCCAACAAACCAACAAACCAACAAACCAAAAAAACAACAAACCAACAATCCAACAAACCAACAAACCAACAAACCAACAAACCAACAAACTAAGTAACCAACAAGCCAACAAACCAACAAACCAAAAAACCAACACACCAACAAACCAACAAGCCAACAAACCAACAAACCAACAAACCAACAAACCAACAAACCAACAAACCAACAAACCAACAAGCCAATAAGCCAACAAACCAACAAACGAACAAACCCACAAACCAACAAGCCAACAAACCAACAAACCAACAAACCAACAAGCCAAAAAGCCAACAAACCTACAAACCAACAAGCCAACAAACCAAAAAACCAACAAACCAACATGCCAACAAACCAACAAACTAAGTAACCAACAAGCCAACAAACCAACAAACCAACAAACCAACAAGCCAACAAACCATCAAACCAACAAGCCAACAAGCCAACAAACCAACAAACCAACAAACCAACAAACCAACAAACCAACAACCCAACAAACCAACAAGCCAACAAACCAACAAGCCAACAAACCAACAAACCAACAAACCAAGTAACCAACAAACCAACAAACCATCAAACGAACAAAGCAACAAACCAACAAGCCAACAAGCCAACAAACCAAGTAACCAAAAAGCCAACAAACTAACAAACCAATAAGCCAACAAACCAACAAACCAACAAGCCAACAAGCCAATAAACCAACAAACCAACAAGCCAACAAGCGAACCAACCAACAAACCAAGTAAACAAAAAGCCAACAAACTAACAAACCAACAAGCCAACAAACCAACAAGCCAACAAGCCAACAAACCAACAAACCAACAAAGCAACAAACCAACAAACCAACAAACCAACAATTCAACAAACCAACAAACTAACAAACCAACAAGCCAACAAACCAACAAACCAACAAACCAAAAAAACAACAAACCAACAAACCAACAAACCAACAAACCAACAAACCAACAAACCAACAAACCAACAAACTAAGTAACCAACAAGCCAACAAACCAACAAACCAAAAAACCAACACACCAACAAACCAACAAGCCAACAAACCAACAAACCAACAAACCAACAAACCAACAAACCAACAAACCAACAAACCAACAAGCCAATAAGCCAACAAACCAACAAACGAACAAACCCACAAACCAACAAGCCAACAAACCAACAAACCAACAAACCAACAAGCCAAAAAGCCAACAAACCTACAAACCAACAAGCCAACAAACCAAAAAACCAACAAACCAACATGCCAACAAACCAACAAACTAAGTAACCAACAAGCCAACAAACCAACAAACCAACAAACCAACAAGCCAACAAACCATCAAACCAACAAGCCAACAAGCCAACAAACCAACAAACCAACAAACCAACAAACCAACAAACCAACAACCCAACAAACCAACAAGCCAACAAACCAACAAGCCAACAAACCAACAAACCAACAAACCAAGTAACCAACAAACCAACAAACCATCAAACGAACAAAGCAACAAACCAACAAGCCAACAAGCCAACAAACCAAGTAACCAAAAAGCCAACAAACTAACAAACCAATAAGCCAACAAACCAACAAACTAACAAACCAACAAACGAACTAAACAACAAACCAACAAACCAACAAACCAACAAACTAAGTAACCAACAAGCCAACAAACCAACAAACCAACAAGCCAACAAGCCAACAAGCCAACAAACCAACAAACCAACAAGCCAACAAACCAACAAACCAACAAACTAACAAACCAACAAACCAACAAACCAAAAAACCAACAAGCCAACAAACCAACAAACAAATAAACCAACAAACCAAAAAACCAACAAACCAACAAACCAAAAAGCCAACAAACCAACAAACCAACAAACCAAGTAACCAACAAGCCAACAAACCAACAAACCAACAAGCCAACAAGCCAACAAACCAACAAACCAACAAACCAACAAGCCAACAAACCAACAAACCAACAAACTAACAACCCAACAAACCAAAAAGCCAACAAACCAATAAGCCAACAAACCAACAAACCAACAAACCAAGTAACCAACAAACCAACATACCATCAAACGAACAAAGCAACAAACCAACAAGCCAACAAGCCAACAAACCAACAAACCAAGTAACCAAAAAGCCAACAAACTAACAAACCAATAAGCCAACAAGCCAACAAACCAACAAACCAAGTAACCAAAAAGCCAACAAACTAACAAACCAACAAGCCAACAAGCCAACAAACCAACAAACCAACAAGCCAACAAACCAACAAACCAACAAACTAACAAACCAACAAACCAACAAACCAACAAACCAACAAGCCAACATACCAACAAACAAATAAACCAACAAACCGACAAACCTAAAAACCAACAAACCGACAAACCAACAAACCAACAAACCAACAAACCAACAAGCCAACAAGCCAAAAAAACCAACAAACCAACAAACCAACAAGCCAACAAACCAACAACCCAACAAACCAACAAAGCAACAAGCCAACAAGCCAACAAACCAACAAGCCAACAAGCCAACAAACCAACAAACCAACAAACCAACAAACTAAGTAACCAAAAAGCCAACAAACCAACAAACCAACAAGCCAAAAAACCAACAAACCAACAAACCAACAAACCAACAAGCCAACAAACCAACAAACCCACAAACCAACAAACCAACAAACCAGCAAACCAACAAACCAACAAGCCAACAAGCCAACAAACCAACAAACCAACAAACCAAAAAACCAACAAACCAACAAGCCAACCAACCAACAAACCAACAAACCAATAAGCCAAAAAGCCAACAAACCAACAAACCAACAAGCCAACAAACCAACAAACCAACAAACCAACCTGCCAACAAACCAACAAACTAAGTAACCAACAAGCCAACAAACCAACAAACCAACAAACCTACAAGCCAACAAACCAACAAACCAACAAGCCAACAAGCCAACAAACCAACAAACCAACAAACCAACAAACCAACAACCCAACAAACCAACAAGCCAACAAACCAATAAGCCAACAAACCAACAAACCAACAAACCAAGTAACCAACAAACCAACAAACCATCAAACGAACAAAGCAATAAACCAACAAGCCAACAAGCCATCAAACCAACAAACCAAGTAACCAAAAAGCCAACAAACTAACAAACCAATAAGCCAACAAACCAACAAACTAACAAACCAACAAACGAACTAACCAACAAACCAACAAACTAAGTAACCAACAAGCCAACAAACCAACAAACTAGCAAGCCAACAAGCCAACAAACCAACAAACCAACAAGCCAACAAACCAACAAACCAACAAACTAACAAACCAACAAACCAACAAACCAACAAACCAACAAGCCAACAAACCAACAAACAAATAAACCAACAAACCAACAAACCAACAAACCAACAAACCAAAAAGCCAACAAACCAACAAACCAACAAACCAAGTAACCAACAAGCCAACAAACCAACAAACCAACAAGCCAACAAGCCAACAAACCAACAAACCAACAAGCCAACAAACCAACAAACCAACAAACTAACAAACCAACAAACCAACAAACGAACAAACCAACAAGCCAACAAACCAACAAACAAATAAACCAACAAACCAACAAACCAACAAACCAACATGCCAACAAACCAACAAACTAAATAACCAACAAGTCAACAAACCAACAAACCAACAAGCCAACAAACCAACAAACCAACAAACCAACAAGCCGACAAACTAACAAACAAATAAACCAACAAACCAACAAACCAACAAGCCAACAAGCCAACAAACCAACAAACCAAAAAGCCAACAAACCAACAAACCAACAAACCAACATGCCAACAAACCAACAAACTAAGTAACCAACAAGCCAACAAACCAACAAACCAACAAACCAACATGCCAACAAACCAACAAACTAAGTAACCAACAAGCCAACAAGCCAACAAACCAACAAGCCAACAAGCCAACAAACCAACAAACTAACAAACCAACAAGCCAACAAACCAACAAGCCAACAAACCAACAAACCAAGAAACCAACAAACCAACAAGCCAATAAACCAACAAACCAACAAACCAACAAGCCAACAAACCAACAAACCAACAAGCCAACAAACAAACAAACCAACAAACCAACAAACTAAGTAACCAACAAGCCAACAAACCAACAAACCAACAAGCCAACAAACCAACATACAAATAAACCAACAAACCAACAAACCAACAAACCAACAAACCAACAAGCCAACAAGCCAATAAACCAACAAACCAACAAGCCAACAAGCCAACCAACCAACAAACCAAGTAAACAAAAAGCCAACAAACTAACAAACCAACAAGCCAACAAACCAACAAGCCAACAAGCCAACAAACCAACAAACCAACAAAGCAACAAACCAACAAACCAACAAACCAACAAACCAACAAACCAACAAGCCAACAAGCCAACAAGCCAACAAACCAACAAACCAACAAACCAAAAAACCAACAAACCAACAAGCCAACCAACCAACAAACCAACAAACCAATAAGCCAAAAAGCCAACAAACCAACAAACCAACAAGCCAACAAACCAACAAACCAACAAACCAACCTGCCAACAAACCAACAAACTAAGTAACCAACAAGCCAACAAACCAACAAACCAACAAACCTACAAGCCAACAAACCAACAAACCAACAAGCCAACAAGCCAACAAACCAACAAACCAACAAACCAACAAACCAACAACCCAACAAACCAACAAGCCAACAAACCAATAAGCCAACAAACCAACAAACCAACAAACCAAGTAACCAACAAACCAACAAACCATCAAACGAACAAAGCAATAAACCAACAAGCCAACAAGCCATCAAACCAACAAACCAAGTAACCAAAAAGCCAACAAACTAACAAACCAATAAGCCAACAAACCAACAAACTAACAAACCAACAAACGAACTAACCAACAAACCAACAAACTAAGTAACCAACAAGCCAACAAACCAACAAACTAGCAAGCCAACAAGCCAACAAACCAACAAACCAACAAGCCAACAAACCAACAAACCAACAAACTAACAAACCAACAAACCAACAAACCAACAAACCAACAAGCCAACAAACCAACAAACAAATAAACCAACAAACCAACAAACCAACAAACCAACAAACCAAAAAGCCAACAAACCAACAAACCAACAAACCAAGTAACCAACAAGCCAACAAACCAACAAACCAACAAGCCAACAAGCCAACAAACCAACAAACCAACAAGCCAACAAACCAACAAACCAACAAACTAACAAACCAACAAACCAACAAACGAACAAACCAACAAGCCAACAAACCAACAAACAAATAAACCAACAAACCAACAAACCAACAAACCAACATGCCAACAAACCAACAAACTAAATAACCAACAAGCCAACAAACCAACAAACCAACAAGCCAACAAACCAACAAACCAACAAACCAACAAACCAACAAGCCGACAAACTAACAAACAAATAAACCAACAAACCAACAAACCAACAAGCCAACAAGCCAACAAACCAACAAACCAAAAAGCCAACAAACCAACAAACCAACAAACCAACATGCCAACAAACCAACAAACTAAGTAACCAACAAGCCAACAAACCAACAAACCAACAAACCAACATGCCAACAAACCAACAAACTAAGTAACCAACAAGCCAACAAGCCAACAAACCAACAAGCCAACAAGCCAACAAACCAACAAACTAACAAACCAACAAGCCAACAAACCAACAAGCCAACAAACCAACAAACCAAGAAACCAACAAACCAACAAGCCAATAAACCAACAAACCAACAAACCAACAAGCCAACAAACCAACAAACCAACAAGCCAACAAACAAACAAACCAACAAACCAACAAACTAAGTAACCAACAAGCCAACAAACCAACAAACCAACAAGCCAACAAACCAACATACAAATAAACCAACAAACCAACAAACCAACAAACCAACAAACCAACAAGCCAACAAGCCAATAAACCAACAAACCAACAAGCCAACAAGCCAACCAACCAACAAACCAAGTAAACAAAAAGCCAACAAACTAACAAACCAACAAGCCAACAAACCAACAAGCCAACAAGCCAACAAACCAACAAACCAACAAAGCAACAAACCAACAAACCAACAAACCAACAATTCAACAAACCAACAAACTAACAAACCAACAAGCCAACAAACCAACAAACCAACAAACCAAAAAAACAACAAACCAACAAACCAACAAACCAACAAACCAACAAACCAACAAACCAACAAACCAACAAACCAACAAACTAAGTAACCAACAAGCCAACAAACCAACAAACCAACAAACCAAAAAACCAACACACCAACAAACCAACAAGCCAACAAACCAACAAACCAACAAACCAACAAACCAACAAACCAACAAACCAACAAACCAACAAGCCAATAAGCCAACAAACCAACAAACGAACAAACCCACAAACCAACAAGCCAACAAACCAACAAACCAACAAACCAACAAGCCAAAAAGCCAACAAACCTACAAACCAACAAGCCAACAAACCAAAAAACCAACAAACCAACATGCCAACAAACCAACAAACTAAGTAACCAACAAGCCAACAAACCAACAAACCAACAAACCAACAAGCCAACAAACCATCAAACCAACAAGCCAACAAGCCAACAAACCAACAAACCAACAAACCAACAAACCAACAAACCAACAACCCAACAAACCAACAAGCCAACAAACCAACAAGCCAACAAACCAACAAACCAACAAACCAAGTAACCAACAAACCAACAAACCATCAAACGAACAAAGCAACAAACCAACAAGCCAACAAGCCAACAAACCAAGTAACCAAAAAGCCAACAAACTAACAAACCAATAAGCCAACAAACCAACAAACTAACAAACCAACAAACGAACTAAACAACAAACCAACAAACCAACAAACCAACAAACCAACAAACTAAGTAACCAACAAGCCAACAAACCAACAAACCAACAAGCCAACAAGCCAACAAGCCAACAAACCAACAAACCAACAAGCCAACAAACCAACAAACCAACAAACTAAGAAACCAACAAACCAACAAACCAAAAAACCAACAAGCCAACAAACCAACAAACAAATAAACCAACAAACCAAAAAACCAACAAACCAACAAACCAAAAAGCCAACAAACCAACAAACCAACAAACCAAGTAACCAACAAGCCAACAAACCAACAAACCAACAAGCCAACAAGCCAACAAACCAACAAACCAACAAACCAACAAGCCAACAAGCCAACAAACCAACAAACCAACAAACTAACAACCCAACAAACCAAAAAGCCAACAAACCAATAAGCCAACAAACCAACAAACCAACAAACCAAGTAACCAACAAACCAACAAACCATCAAACGAACAAAGCAACAAACCAACAAGCCAACAAGCCAACAAACCAACAAACCAAGTAACCAAAAAGCCAACAATCTAACAAACCAATAAGCCAACAAGCCAACAAACCAACAAACCAAGTAACCAAAAAGCCAACAAACTAACAAACCAACAAGCCAACAAGCCAACAAACCAACAAACCAACAAGCCAACAAACCAACAAACCAACAAACTAACAAACCAACAAACCAACAAACCAACAAACCAACAAGCCAACATACCAACAAACAAATAAACCAACAAACCAACAAACCAACAAACCAACAAACCAAAAAGCCAACAAACCATCAAACCAACAAACCAAGTAACCGACAAGCCAACAAACCAACAAACCAACAAGCCAACAAGCCAACAAACCAACAAACCAACAAGCCAACAAACCAACAAACCAACAAACTAACAAACCAACAAACCAACAAACGAGCAAACCAACAAGCCAACAAACTAACAAACAAATAAACCAACAAACCAACAAACCAACAAACCAACATGCCAACAAACCAACAAACTAAATAACCAACAAGCCAACAAACCAACAAACCAACAAGCCAACAAACCAACAAACCAACAAACCAACAAGCCAACAAACCAACAAACAAATAAACCAACAAACCAACAAACCAACAAGCCAACAAGCCAACAAGCCAACAAACCAACAAACCAAAAAGCCAACAAACCAACAAACCAACAAACCAACATGCCAACAAACCAACAAACTAAGTAACCAACAAGCCAACAAACCAACAAACCAACAAGCCAACAAGCCAACAAACCAACAAACTAACAAACCAACAAGCCAACAAACCAACAAGCCAACAAACCAACAAACCAAGAAACCAACAAACCAACAAGCCAACAAACCAACAAACCAACAAACCCACAAGCCAACAAACCAACAAACCAACAAGCCAACAAACAAACAAACCAACAAACTAAGTAACCAACAAGCCAACAAACCAACAAACCAACAAGCCAACAAACCAACAAACAAATAAACCAACAAACCAACAAACCAACAAACCAACAAACCAACAAGCCAACAAGCCAAAAAAACAACAAACCAACAAGCCAACAAGCCAACCAACCAACAAACCAAGTAAACAAAAAGCCAACAAACTAACAAACCAACAAGCCAACAAACCAACAAGCCAACAAGCCAACAAACCAACAAACCAACAAAGCAACAAACCAACAAACCAACAAACCAACAAACCAACAAACCAACAAACCAACAAACTAACAAACCAACAAGCCAACAAACCAACAAACCAACAAACCAAAAAAACAACAAACCAACACACCAACAAACCAACAAACCAACAAACCAACAAACCAACAAGCCAACAAACCAACAAACCAACAAACCAACAAACCAACAACCCAACAAACCAACAAGCCAACAAACCAATAAGCCAACAAACCAACAAACCAACAAACCAAGTAACCAACAAACCAACAAACCATCAAACGAACAAAGCAATAAACCAACAAGCCAACAAGCCATCAAACCAACAAACCAAGTAACCAAAAAGCCAACAAACTAACAAACCAATAAGCCAACAAACCAACAAACTAACAAACCAACAAACGAACTAACCAACAAACCAACAAACTAAGTAACCAACAAGCCAACAAACCAACAAACTAGCAAGCCAACAAGCCAACAAACCAACAAACCAACAAGCCAACAAACCAACAAACCAACAAACTAACAAACCAACAAACCAACAAACCAACAAACCAACAAGCCAACAAACCAACAAACAAATAAACCAACAAACCAACAAACCAACAAACCAACAAACCAAAAAGCCAACAAACCAACAAACCAACAAACCAAGTAACCAACAAGCCAACAAACCAACAAACCAACAAGCCAACAAGCCAACAAACCAACAAACCAACAAGCCAACAAACCAACAAACCAACAAACTAACAAACCAACAAACCAACAAACGAACAAACCAACAAGCCAACAAACCAACAAACAAATAAACCAACAAACCAACAAACCAACAAACCAACATGCCAACAAACCAACAAACTAAATAACCAACAAGCCAACAAACCAACAAACCAACAAGCCAACAAACCAACAAACCAACAAACCAACAAACCAACAAGCCGACAAACTAACAAACAAATAAACCAACAAACCAACAAACCAACAAGCCAACAAGCCAACAAACCAACAAACCAAAAAGCCAACAAACCAACAAACCAACAAACCAACATGCCAACAAACCAACAAACTAAGTAACCAACAAGCCAACAAACCAACAAACCAACAAACCAACATGCCAACAAACCAACAAACTAAGTAACCAACAAGCCAACAAGCCAACAAACCAACAAGCCAACAAGCCAACAAACCAACAAACTAACAAACCAACAAGCCAACAAACCAACAAGCCAACAAACCAACAAACCAAGAAACCAACAAACCAACAAGCCAATAAACCAACAAACCAACAAACCAACAAGCCAACAAACCAACAAACCAACAAGCCAACAAACAAACAAACCAACAAACCAACAAACTAAGTAACCAACAAGCCAACAAACCAACAAACCAACAAGCCAACAAACCAACATACAAATAAACCAACAAACCAACAAACCAACAAACCAACAAACCAACAAGCCAACAAGCCAATAAACCAACAAACCAACAAGCCAACAAGCCAACCAACCAACAAACCAAGTAAACAAAAAGCCAACAAACTAACAAACCAACAAGCCAACAAACCAACAAGCCAACAAGCCAACAAACCAACAAACCAACAAAGCAACAAACCAACAAACCAACAAACCAACAATTCAACAAACCAACAAACTAACAAACCAACAAGCCAACAAACCAACAAACCAACAAACCAAAAAAACAACAAACCAACAAACCAACAAACCAACAAACCAACAAACCAACAAACCAACAAACCAACAAACCAACAAACTAAGTAACCAACAAGCCAACAAACCAACAAACCAACAAACCAAAAAACCAACACACCAACAAACCAACAAGCCAACAAACCAACAAACCAACAAACCAACAAACCAACAAACCAACAAACCAACAAACCAACAAGCCAATAAGCCAACAAACCAACAAACGAACAAACCCACAAACCAACAAGCCAACAAACCAACAAACCAACAAACCAACAAGCCAAAAAGCCAACAAACCTACAAACCAACAAGCCAACAAACCAAAAAACCAACAAACCAACATGCCAACAAACCAACAAACTAAGTAACCAACAAGCCAACAAACCAACAAACCAACAAACCAACAAGCCAACAAACCATCAAACCAACAAGCCAACAAGCCAACAAACCAACAAACCAACAAACCAACAAACCAACAAACCAACAACCCAACAAACCAACAAGCCAACAAACCAACAAGCCAACAAACCAACAAACCAACAAACCAAGTAACCAACAAACCAACAAACCATCAAACGAACAAAGCAACAAACCAACAAGCCAACAAGCCAACAAACCAAGTAACCAAAAAGCCAACAAACTAACAAACCAATAAGCCAACAAACCAACAAACTAACAAACCAACAAACGAACTAAACAACAAACCAACAAACCAACAAACCAACAAACCAACAAACTAAGTAACCAACAAGCCAACAAACCAACAAACCAACAAGCCAACAAGCCAACAAGCCAACAAACCAACAAACCAACAAGCCAACAAACCAACAAACCAACAAACTAAGAAACCAACAAACCAACAAACCAAAAAACCAACAAGCCAACAAACCAACAAACAAATAAACCAACAAACCAAAAAACCAACAAACCAACAAACCAAAAAGCCAACAAACCAACAAACCAACAAACCAAGTAACCAACAAGCCAACAAACCAACAAACCAACAAGCCAACAAGCCAACAAACCAACAAACCAACAAACCAACAAGCCAACAAGCCAACAAACCAACAAACCAACAAACTAACAACCCAACAAACCAAAAAGCCAACAAACCAATAAGCCAACAAACCAACAAACCAACAAACCAAGTAACCAACAAACCAACAAACCATCAAACGAACAAAGCAACAAACCAACAAGCCAACAAGCCAACAAACCAACAAACCAAGTAACCAAAAAGCCAACAATCTAACAAACCAATAAGCCAACAAGCCAACAAACCAACAAACCAAGTAACCAAAAAGCCAACAAACTAACAAACCAACAAGCCAACAAGCCAACAAACCAACAAACCAACAAGCCAACAAACCAACAAACCAACAAACTAACAAACCAACAAACCAACAAACCAACAAACCAACAAGCCAACATACCAACAAACAAATAAACCAACAAACCAACAAACCAACAAACCAACAAACCAAAAAGCCAACAAACCATCAAACCAACAAACCAAGTAACCAACAAGCCAACAAACCAACAAACCAACAAGCCAACAAGCCAACAAACCAACAAACCAACAAGCCAACAAACCAACAAACCAACAAACTAACAAACCAACAAACCAACAAACGAGCAAACCAACAAGCCAACAAACTAACAAACAAATAAACCAACAAACCAACAAACCAACAAACCAACATGCCAACAAACCAACAAACTAAATAACCAACAAGCCAACAAACCAACAAACCAACAAGCCAACAAACCAACACACCAACAAACCAACAAACCAACAAACTAAGTAACCAACAAGCCAACAAACCAACAAACCAACAAACCAAAAAACCAACACACCAACAAACCAACAAGCCAACAAACCAACAAACCAACAAGCCAACAAACCAACATACAAATAAACCAACAAACCAACAAACCAACAAACCAACAAACCAACAAGCCAACAAGCCAATAAACCAACAAACCAACAAGCCAACAAGCCAACCAACCAACAAACCAAGTAAACAAAAAGCCAACAAACTAACAAACCAACAAGCCAACAAACCAACAAGCCAACAAGCCAACAAACCAACAAACCAACAAAGCAACAAACCAACAAACCAACAAACCAACAATTCAACAAACCAACAAACTAACAAACCAACAAGCCAACAAACCAACAAACCAACAAACCAAAAAAACAACAAACCAACAAACCAACAAACCAACAAACCAACAAACCAACAAACCAACAAACCAACAAACCAACAAACTAAGTAACCAACAAGCCAACAAACCAACAAACCAACAAACCAAAAAACCAACACACCAACAAACCAACAAGCCAACAAACCAACAAACCAACAAACCAACAAACCAACAAACCAACAAACCAACAAACCAACAAGCCAATAAGCCAACAAACCAACAAACGAACAAACCCACAAACCAACAAGCCAACAAACCAACAAACCAACAAACCAACAAGCCAAAAAGCCAACAAACCTACAAACCAACAAGCCAACAAACCAAAAAACCAACAAACCAACATGCCAACAAACCAACAAACTAAGTAACCAACAAGCCAACAAACCAACAAACCAACAAACCAACAAGCCAACAAACCATCAAACCAACAAGCCAACAAGCCAACAAACCAACAAACCAACAAACCAACAAACCAACAAACCAACAACCCAACAAACCAACAAGCCAACAAACCAACAAGCCAACAAACCAACAAACCAACAAACCAAGTAACCAACAAACCAACAAACCATCAAACGAACAAAGCAACAAACCAACAAGCCAACAAGCCAACAAACCAAGTAACCAAAAAGCCAACAAACTAACAAACCAATAAGCCAACAAACCAACAAACTAACAAACCAACAAACGAACTAAACAACAAACCAACAAACCAACAAACCAACAAACCAACAAACTAAGTAACCAACAAGCCAACAAACCAACAAACCAACAAGCCAACAAGCCAACAAGCCAACAAACCAACAAACCAACAAGCCAACAAACCAACAAACCAACAAACTAAGAAACCAACAAACCAACAAACCAAAAAACCAACAAGCCAACAAACCAACAAACAAATAAACCAACAAACCAAAAAACCAACAAACCAACAAACCAAAAAGCCAACAAACCAACAAACCAACAAACCAAGTAACCAACAAGCCAACAAACCAACAAACCAACAAGCCAACAAGCCAACAAACCAACAAACCAACAAACCAACAAGCCAACAAGCCAACAAACCAACAAACCAACAAACTAACAACCCAACAAACCAAAAAGCCAACAAACCAATAAGCCAACAAACCAACAAACCAACAAACCAAGTAACCAACAAACCAACAAACCATCAAACGAACAAAGCAACAAACCAACAAGCCAACAAGCCAACAAACCAACAAACCAAGTAACCAAAAAGCCAACAATCTAACAAACCAATAAGCCAACAAGCCAACAAACCAACAAACCAAGTAACCAAAAAGCCAACAAACTAACAAACCAACAAGCCAACAAGCCAACAAACCAACAAACCAACAAGCCAACAAACCAACAAACCAACAAACTAACAAACCAACAAACCAACAAACCAACAAACCAACAAGCCAACATACCAACAAACAAATAAACCAACAAACCAACAAACCAACAAACCAACAAACCAAAAAGCCAACAAACCATCAAACCAACAAACCAAGTAACCAACAAGCCAACAAACCAACAAACCAACAAGCCAACAAGCCAACAAACCAACAAACCAACAAGCCAACAAACCAACAAACCAACAAACTAACAAACCAACAAACCAACAAACGAGCAAACCAACAAGCCAACAAACTAACAAACAAATAAACCAACAAACCAACAAACCAACAAACCAACATGCCAACAAACCAACAAACTAAATAACCAACAAGCCAACAAACCAACAAACCAACAAGCCAACAAACCAACAAACCAACAAACCAACAAGCCAACAAACCAACAAACAAATAAACCAACAAACCAACAAACCAACAAGCCAACAAGCCAACAAGCCAACAAACCAACAAACCAAAAAGCCAACAAACCAACAAACCAACAAACCAACATGCCAACAAACCAACAAACTAAGTAACCAACAAGCCAACAAACCAACAAACCAACAAGCCAACAAGCCAACAAACCAACAAACTAACAAACCAACAAGCCAACAAACCAACAAGCCAACAAACCAACAAACCAAGAAACCAACAAACCAACAAGCCAACAAACCAACAAACCAACAAACCCACAAGCCAACAAACCAACAAACCAACAAGCCAACAAACAAACAAACCAACAAACTAAGTAACCAACAAGCCAACAAACCAACAAACCAACAAGCCAACAAACCAACAAACAAATAAACCAACAAACCAACAAACCAACAAACCAACAAACCAACAAACCAACAAGCCAACAAGCCAAAAAAACAACAAACCAACAAGCCAACAAGCCAACCAACCAACAAACCAAGTAAACAAAAAGCCAACAAACTAACAAACCAACAAGCCAACAAACCAACAAGCCAACAAGCCAACAAACCAACAAACCAACAAAGCAACAAACCAACAAACCAACAAACCAACAAACCAACAAACCAACAAACCAACAAACTAACAAACCAACAAGCCAACAAACCAACAAACCAACAAACCAAAAAAACAACAAACCAACACACCAACAAACCAACAAACCAACAAACCAACAAACCAACAAACTAACAAACCAACGAACTAAGTAACCAACAAGCCAACAAACCAACAAACCAACAAGCCAAAAAACCAACAAACCAACAAACCAACAAGCCAACAAACCAACAAACCAACAAACCAACAAACCAACAAACCAACAAACCAACAAACCAACAAGCCAATAAGCCAACAAACCAACAAACCAACAAACCAACAAACCAACAAGCCAACAAACCAACAAACCAACAAACCAACAAGCCAAAAAGCCAACAAACCTACAAACCAACAAGCCAACAAACCAACATACCAACAAACCAACATGCCAACAAACCAACAAACTAAGTAACCAACAAGCCAACAAACCAACAAACCAACAAACCAACAAGCCAACAAACCATCAAACCAACAAGCCAACAAGCCAACAAACCAACAAACCAACAAACCAACAAACCAACAACCCAACAAACCAACAAGCCAAGAAACCAACAAGCCAACAAACCAACAAACCAACAAACCAACAAACCAAGTAACCAACAAACCAACAAACCATCAAACGAACAAAGCAACAAACCAACAAGCCAACAAGCCAACAAACCAACAAACCAAGTAACCAAAAAGCCAACAAACTAACAAACCAATAAGCCAACAAACCAACAAACTAACAAACCAACAAACGAACTAACCAACAAACCAACAAACCAACAAACTAAGTAGCCAACAAGCCAACAAACCAACAAACCAACAAGCCAACAAGCCAACAAACCAACAAACCAACAAGCCAACAAACCAACAAACCAACAAACTAACAAACCAACAAACCAACAAACCAAAAAACCAACAGGCCAACAAACCAACAAACAAATAAACCAACAAACCAAAAAACCAACAAACCAACAAACCAAAAAGCCAACAAACCAACAAACCAACAAACCAACAAACCAAGTAACCAACAAGCCAACAAACCAACAAACTAACAAGCCAACAAGCCAACAAACCACCAACCAACAAGCCAACAAACCAACAAACCAACAAACTAACAAACCAACAAACCAACAAACGAACAAACCAACAAGCCAACAAACCAACAAACAAATAAACCAACAAACCAACAAACCAACAAACCAACAAACCCACAAGCCAACAAACCAACAAACCAACAAACCAACAAACCAAGTAACCAAAAAGCCAACAAACTAACAAACCAACAAACCAACAAACCAACAAACCAACAAGCCAACAAACCAACAAACCAACAAACCAACATGCCAACAAACCAACAAATTAAGTAACCAACAAGCCAACAAACCAACAATCCAACAAGCACACAAACCAACAAACCAACAAACCAACAAGCCAACAAACCAACAAACAAATAAACCAACAAACCAACAAACCAACAAATCAACAAGCTAACAAACCAACAAACCAAAAAGCCAACAAACCAACAAACCAACAAACCAACATGCCAACAAACTAAGTAACCAACAAGCCAACAAACCAACAAACCAACAAACCAACATGCCAACAAACCAACAAACTAAGTAACCAACAAGCCAACAAACCAACAAACCAACAAGCCAACAAACCAACAAACCAACAAACCAACAAGCCAACAAACCAACTAACCAACAAGCCAACAAACAAACAAACCAACAAACTAAGTAACCAACAAGCCAACAAACCAACAAACCAACAAGCCAACAAACCAACAAACAAATAAACCAACAAACCAACAAACCAACAAACCAACAAACCAACAAACCAACAAACCAACAAACCAACAAACCAACAAGCCAACAAGCCAACAAACCAACAAACCAACAAACCAACAAGCCAACAAACCAACAAGCCAACAAACCAACAAACCAACAAACCAAGTAACCAACAAACCAACAAACCATCAAACGAACAAAGCAACAAACCAACAAGCCAACAAGCCAACAAACCAACAAACCAAGTAACCAAAAAGCCAACAAACTAACAAACCAACAAGCCAACAAACCAACAAACTAACAAACCAAC
This sequence comes from Atherix ibis, assembly GCA_958298945.1. NCBI lineage: Eukaryota > Metazoa > Arthropoda > Insecta > Diptera > Athericidae > Atherix > Atherix ibis. The sequence goes on from OY282608.1 coordinate 94,250,718, forward strand.
AAACGAACTAACCTACAAACCAACAAACCAACAAACTAAGTAACCAACAAGCCAACAAACCAAGAAACCAACAAGCCAACAAGCCAACAAACCAACAAACCAACAAGCCAATAAACCAACAAACCAACAAACTAACAAACCAACAAGCCAACAAACCAACAAACCAACAAACCAACAAGCAAACAAACCAACAAACCAACAAGCCAACAAACCGACAAACCAACAAACCAAAAAACCAACAAACCAACAAGCCAACAAACCAACAAACCAACAAACCAAAAAACCAACAAACCAACAAACCAACAAGCCAACAAGCCAACAAACCAACAAACAAATAAACCAACAAACCAACAAACCAACAAGCCAACAAGCCAACAAGCCAACAAACCAACAAACCAAAAAGCAAACAAACCAACACACCAACAAACCAACATGCCAACAAACCAACAAACTAAGTAACCAACAAGCCAACAAACCAACAAACCAACAAGCCAACAAGCCAACAAACCAACAAACTAACAAACCAACAAGCCAACAAACCAACAAGCCAACAAACCAACAAACCAAGAAACCAACAAACCAACAAGCCAACAAACCAACAAACCAACAAACCAACAAGCCAACAAACCAACAAACCAACAAGCCAACAAACAAACAAACCAACAAACTAAGTAACCAACAAGCCAACAAACCAACAAACCAACAAGCCAACAAACCAACAAACAAATAAACCAACAAACCAACAAACCAACAAACCAACAAACCAACAAGCCAACAAGCCAAAAAAACAACAAACCAACAAGCCAACAAGCCAACCAACCAACAAACCAAGTAAACAAAAAGCCAACAAACTAACAAACCAACAAGCCAACAAACCAACAAGCCAACAAGCCAACAAACCAACAAACCAACAAAGCAACAAACCAACAAACCAACAAACCAACAAACCAACAAACCAACAAACTAACAAACCAACAAGCCAACAAACCAACAAACCAACAAACCAAAAAAACAACAAACCAACAAACCAACAAACCAACAAACCAACAAACCAACAAACCAACAAACTAACAAACCAACATACTAAGAAACCAACAAGCCAACAAACCAACAAACCAACAAGCCAAAAAACCAACAAACCAACAAACCAACAAGCCAACAAACCAACAAACCAACAAACGAACAAACCAACAAACCAACAAACCAACAAACCAACAAGCCAATAAGCCAACAAACCAACAAACCAACAAACCAACAAACCAACAAGCCAACAAACCAACAAACCAACAAACCAACAAGCCAAAAAGCCAACAAACCTACAAACCAACAAGCCAACAAACCAACAAACCAACAAACCAACATGCCAACAAACCAACAAACTAAGTAACCAACAAGCCAACAAACCAACAAACCAACAAACCAACAAGCCAACAAACCATCAAACCAACAAGCCAACAAGCCAACAAACCAACAAACCAACAAACCAACAAACCAACAACCCAACAAACCAACAAGCCAAGAAACCAACAAGCCAACAAACCAACAAACCAACAAACCAAGTAACCAACAAACCAACAAACCATCAAACGAACAAAGCAACAAACCAACAAGCCAACAAGCCAACAAACCAACAAACCAAGTAACCAAAAAGCCAACAAACCAATAAGCCAACAAACCAACAAACTAACAAACCAACAAACGAACTAACCAACAAACCAACAAACCAACAAACCAACAAACTAAGTAGAGAACAAGCCAACAAACCAACAAACCAACAAGCCAACAAGCCAACAAACCAACAAACCAACAAGCCAACAAACCAACAAACCAACAAACTAACAAACCAACAAACCAACAAACCAAAAAACCAACAAGCCAACAAACCAACAAACAAATAAACCAACAAACCAAAAAACCAACAAACCAACAAACCAAAAAGCCAACAAACCAACAAACCAACAAACCAACAAACCAAGTAACCAACAAACCAACAAACCAACAAGCCAACAAGCCAACAAACCAACAAACCAACAAGCCAACAAACCAACAAACCAACAAACCAACAAACGAACAAACTAACAAGCCAACAAACCAACAAACAAATAAACCAACAAACCAACAAACCAACAAGCCAACAAGCCAACAAGCCAACAAACCAACAAACCAAAAAGCCAACAAACCAACAAACCAACAAACCAACATGCCAACAAACCAACAAACTAAGTAACCAACAAGCCAACAAACCAACAAACCAACAAGCCAACAAGCCAACAAACCAACAAACTAACAAACCAACAAGCCAACAAACCAACAAGCCAACAAACCAACAAACCAAGAAACCAACAAACCAACAAGCCAACAAACCAACAAACCAACAAACCCACAAGCCAACAAACCAACAAACCAACAAGCCAACAAACAAACAAACCAACAAACTAAGTAACCAACAAGCCAACAAACCAACAAACCAACAAGCCAACAAACCAACAAACAAATAAACCAACAAACCAACAAACCAACAAACCAACAAACCAACAAGCCAACAAGCCAACCAACCAACAAACCAAGTAAACAAAAAGCCAACAAACTAACAAACCAACAAGCCAACAAACCAACAAGCCAACAAGCCAACAAACCAACAAACCAACAAAGCAACAAACCAACAAACCAACAAACCAACAAACCAACAAACCAACAAACCAACAAACTAACAAACCAACAAGCCAACAAACCAACAAACCAACAAACCAAAAAAACAACAAACCAACAAACCAACAAACCAACAAACCAACAAACCAACAAACCAACAAACTAACAAACCAACGAACTAAGTAACCAACAAGCCAACAAACCAACAAACCAACAAGCCAAAAAACCAACAAACCAACAAACCAACAAGCCAACAAACTAACAAACCAACAAACCAACAAACCAACAAACCAACAAACCAACAAACCAACAAGCCAATAAGCCAACAAACCAACAAACCAACAAACCAACAAACCAACAAGCCAACAAACCAACAAACCAACAAACCAACAAGCCAAAAAGCCAACAAACCTACAAACCAACAAGCCAACAAACCAACATACCAACAAACCAACATGCCAACAAACCAACAAACTAAGTAACCAACAAGCCAACAAACCAACAAACCAACAAACCAACAAGCCAACAAACCATCAAACCAACAAGCCAACAAGCCAACAAACCAACAAACCAACAAACCAACAAACCAACAACCCAACAAACCAACAAGCCAAGAAACCAACAAGCCAACAAACCAACAAACCAACAAACCAAGTAACCAACAAACCAACAAACCATCAAACGAACAAAGCAACAAACCAACAAGCCAACAAGCCAACAAACCAACAAACCAAGTAACCAAAAAGCCAACAAACTAACAAACCAATAAGCCAACAAACCAACAAACTAACAAACCAACAAACGAACTAACCAACAAACCAACAAACCAACAAACTAAGTAGCCAACAAGCCAACAAACCAACAAGCCAACAAGCCAACAAACCAACAAACCAACAAGCCAACAAACCAACAAACCAACAAACTAACAAACCAACAAACCAACAAACCAAAAAACCAACAGGCCAACAAACCAACAAACAAATAAACCAACAAACCAAAAAACCAACAAACCAACAAACCAAAAAGCCAACAAACCAACAAACCAACAAACCAACAAACCAAGTAACCAACAAGCCAACAAACCAACAAACTAACAAGCCAACAAGCCAACAAACCAACAAACCAACAAGCCAACAAACCAACAAACCAACAAACTAACAAACCAACAAACCAACAAACGAACAAACCAACAAGCCAACAAACCAACAAACAAATAAACCAACAAACCAAGTAACCAACAAGCCAACAAACCAACAAACTAACAAGCCAACAAGCCAACAAACCAACAAACCAACAAGCCAACAAACCAACAAACCAACAAACCAACAAACCAACAAACCAAGTAACCAAAAAGCCAACAAACTAACAAACCAACAAACCAACAAACCAACAAACCAACAAACCAACAAACCAACAAACGAACAAACCAACAAACCAACAAACCAACAAACCAACAAGCCAATAAGCCAACAAACCAACAAACCAACAAACCAACAAACCAACAAGCCAACAAACCAACAAACCAACAAACCAACAAGCCAAAAAGCCAACAAACCTACAAACCAACAAGCCAACAAACCAACAAACCAACAAACCAACATGCCAACAAACCAACAAACTAAGTAACCAACAAGCCAACAAACCAACAAACCAACAAACCAACAAGCCAACAAACCATCAAACCAACAAGCCAACAAGCCAACAAACCAACAAACCAACAAACCAACAAACCAACAACCCAACAAACCAACAAGCCAAGAAACCAACAAGCCAACAAACCAACAAACCAACAAACCAAGTAACCAACAAACCAACAAACCATCAAACGAACAAAGCAACAAACCAACAAGCCAACAAGCCAACAAACCAACAAACCAAGTAACCAAAAAGCCAACAAACTAACAAACCAATAAGCCAACAAACCAACAAACTAACAAACCAACAAACGAACTAACCAACAAACCAACAAACCAACAAACCAACAAACTAAGTAGAGAACAAGCCAACAAACCAACAAACCAACAAGCCAACAAGCCAACAAACCAACAAACCAACAAGCCAACAAACCAACAAACCAACAAACTAACAAACCAACAAACCAACAAACCAAAAAACCAACAAGCCAACAAACCAACAAACAAATAAACCAACAAACCAAAAAACCAACAAACCAACAAACCAAAAAGCCAACAAACCAACAAACCAACAAACCAACAAACCAAGTAACCAACAAACCAACAAACCAACAAGCCAACAAGCCAACAAACCAACAAACCAACAAGCCAACAAACCAACAAACCAACAAACCAACAAACGAACAAACTAACAAGCCAACAAACCAACAAACAAATAAACCAACAAACCAACAAACCAACAAGCCAACAAGCCAACAAGCCAACAAACCAACAAACCAAAAAGCCAACAAACCAACAAACCAACAAACCAACATGCCAACAAACCAACAAACTAAGTAACCAACAAGCCAACAAACCAACAAACCAACAAGCCAACAAGCCAACAAACCAACAAACTAACAAACCAACAAGCCAACAAACCAACAAGCCAACAAACCAACAAACCAAGAAACCAACAAACCAACAAGCCAACAAACCAACAAACCAACAAACCCACAAGCCAACAAACCAACAAACCAACAAGCCAACAAACAAACAAACCAACAAACTAAGTAACCAACAAGCCAACAAACCAACAAACCAACAAGCCAACAAACCAACAAACAAATAAACCAACAAACCAACAAACCAACAAACCAACAAACCAACAAGCCAACAAGCCAACCAACCAACAAACCAAGTAAACAAAAAGCCAACAAACTAACAAACCAACAAGCCAACAAACCAACAAGCCAACAAGCCAACAAACCAACAAACCAACAAAGCAACAAACCAACAAACCAACAAACCAACAAACCAACAAACCAACAAACCAACAAACTAACAAACCAACAAGCCAACAAACCAACAAACCAACAAACCAAAAAAACAACAAACCAACAAACCAACAAACCAACAAACCAACAAACCAACAAACCAACAAACTAACAAACCAACGAACTAAGTAACCAACAAGCCAACAAACCAACAAACCAACAAGCCAAAAAACCAACAAACCAACAAACCAACAAGCCAACAAACTAACAAACCAACAAACCAACAAACCAACAAACCAACAAACCAACAAACCAACAAGCCAATAAGCCAACAAACCAACAAACCAACAAACCAACAAACCAACAAGCCAACAAACCAACAAACCAACAAACCAACAAGCCAAAAAGCCAACAAACCTACAAACCAACAAGCCAACAAACCAACATACCAACAAACCAACATGCCAACAAACCAACAAACTAAGTAACCAACAAGCCAACAAACCAACAAACCAACAAACCAACAAGCCAACAAACCATCAAACCAACAAGCCAACAAGCCAACAAACCAACAAACCAACAAACCAACAAACCAACAACCCAACAAACCAACAAGCCAAGAAACCAACAAGCCAACAAACCAACAAACCAACAAACCAAGTAACCAACAAACCAACAAACCATCAAACGAACAAAGCAACAAACCAACAAGCCAACAAGCCAACAAACCAACAAACCAAGTAACCAAAAAGCCAACAAACTAACAAATCAATAAGCCAACAAACCAACAAACTAACAAACCAACAAACGAACTAACCAACAAACCAACAAACCAACAAACTAAGTAGCCAACAAGCCAACAAACCAACAAACCAACAAGCCAACAAGCCAACAAACCAACAAACCAACAAGCCAACAAACCAACAAACCAACAAACTAACAAACCAACAAACCAACAAACCAAAAAACCAACAGGCCAACAAACCAACAAACAAATAAACCAACAAACCAAAAAACCAACAAACCAACAAACCAAAAAGCCAACAAACCAACAAACCAACAAACCAACAAACCAAGTAACCAACAAGCCAACAAACCAACAAACTAACAAGCCAACAAGCCAACAAACCAACAAACCAACAAGCCAACAAACCAACAAACCAACAAACTAACAAACCAACAAACCAACAAACGAACAAACCAACAAGCCAACAAACCAACAAACAAATAAACCAACAAACCAACAAACCAACAAACCAACAAACCCACAAGCCAACAAACCAACAAACCAACAAACCAACAAACCAACAAACCAAGTAACCAAAAAGCCAACAAACTAACAAACCAACAAACCAACAAACCAACAAACCAACAAGCCAACAAACCAACAAACCAACAAACCAACATGCCAACAAACCAACAAATTAAGTAACCAACAAGCCAACAAACCAACAATCCAACAAGCACACAAACCAACAAACCAACAAACCAACAGGCCAACAAACCAACAAACAAATAAACCAACAAACCAACAAACCAACAAATCAACAAGCTAACAAACCAACAAACCAAAAAGCCAACAAACCAACAAACCAACAAACCAACATGCCAACAAACCAACAAACTAAGTAACCAACAAGCCAACAAACCAACAAACCAACAAACCAACATGCCAACAAACCAACAAACTAAGTAACCAACAAGCCAACAAACCAACAAACCAACAAACCAACAAGCCAACAAGCCAACAAACCAACAAACTAACAAACCAACAAGCCAACAAACCAACAAACCAACAAGCCAACAAACCAACAAACCAACAAACCAACAAGCCAACAAACCAACTAACCAACAAGCCAACAAACAAACAAACCAACAAACTAAGTAACCAACAAGCCAACAAACCAACAAACCAACAAGCCAACAAACCAACAAACAAATAAACCAACAAACCAACAAACCAACAAACCAACAAACCAACAAACCAACAAACCAACAAACCAACAAGCCAACAAGCCAACAAACCAACAAACCAACAAACCAACAAGCCAACAAACCAACAAACCAACAAACCAACAAACCAAGTAACCAACAAACCAACAAACCATCAAACGAACAAAGCAACAAACCAACAAGCCAACAAGCCAACAAACCAACAAACCAAGTAACCAAAAAGCCAACAAACTAACAAACCAACAAGCCAACAAACCAACAAACTAACAAACCAACAAACGAACTAACCTACAAACCAACAAACCAACAAACTAAGTAACCAACAAGCCAACAAACCAAGAAACCAACAAGCCAACAAGCCAACAAACCAACAAACCAACAAGCCAATAAACCAACAAACCAACAAACTAACAAACCAACAAGCCAACAAACCAACAAACCAACAAACCAACAAGCAAACAAACCAACAAACCAACAAGCCAACAAACCGACAAACCAACAAACCAAAAAACCAACAAACCAACAAGCCAACAAACCAACAAACCAACAAACCAAAAAACCAACAAACCAACAAACCAACAAGCCAACAAGCCAACAAACCAACAAACAAATAAACCAACAAACCAACAAACCAACAAGCCAACAAGCCAACAAGCCAACAAACCAACAAACCAACAAACCAAAAAACCAACAAACCAACAAACCAAAAAGCCAACAAACCAACAAACCAACAAACCAACAAACCAAGTAACCAACAAGCCAACAAACCAACAAACTAACAAGCCAACAAGCCAACAAACCAACAAACCAACAAGCCAACAAACCAACAAACCAACAAACTAACAAACCAACAAACCAACAAACGAACAAACCAACAAGCCAACAAACCAACAAACAAATAAACCAACAAACCAACAAACCAACAAACCAACAAACCCACAAGCCAACAAACCAACAAACCAACAAACCAACAAACCAACAAACCAAGTAACCAAAAAGCCAACAAACTAACAAACCAACAAACCAACAAACCAACAAACCAACAAGCCAACAAACCAACAAACCAACAAACCAACATGCCAACAAACCAACAAATTAAGTAACCAACAAGCCAACAAACCAACAATCCAACAAGCACACAAACCAACAAACCAACAAACCAACAAGCCAACAAACCAACAAACAAATAAACCAACAAACCAACAAACCAACAAATCAACAAGCTAACAAACCAACAAACCAAAAAGCCAACAAACCAACAAACCAACAAACCAACATGCCAACAAACCAACAAACTAAGTAACCAACAAGCCAACAAACCAACAAACCAACAAACCAACATGCCAACAAACCAACAAACTAAGTAACCAACAAGCCAACAAACCAACAAACCAACAAACCAACAAGCCAACAAGCCAACGAACCAACAAACTAACAAACCAACAAGCCAACAAACCAACAAACCAACAAGCCAACAAACCAACAAACCAACAAACCAACAAGCCAACAAACCAACTAACCAACAAGCCAACAAACAAACAAACCAACAAACTAAGTAACCAACAAGCCAACAAACCAACAAACCAACAAGCCAACAAACCAACAAACAAATAAACCAACAAACCAACAAACCAACAAACCAACAAACCAACAAACCAACAAACCAACAAACCAACAAGCCAACAAGCCAACAAACCAACAAACCAACAAACCAACAAGCCAACAAACCAACAAACCAACAAACCAACAAACCAAGTAACCAACAAACCAACAAACCATCAAACGAACAAAGCAACAAACCAACAAGCCAACAAGCCAACAAGCCAACAAACCAAGTAACCAAAAAGCCAACAAACTAACAAACCAACAAGCCAACAAACCAACAAACTAACAAACCAACAAACGAACTAACCTACAAACCAACAAACCAACAAACTAAGTAACCAACAAGCCAACAAACCAAGAAACCAACAAGCCAACAAGCAAACAAACCAACAAACCAACAAGCCAATAAACCAACAAACCAACAAACTAACAAACCAACAAGCCAACAAACCAACAAACCAACAAACCAACAAGCAAACAAACCAACAAACCAACAAGCCAACAAACCGACAAATCAACAAACCAAAAAACCAACAAACCAACAAGCCAACAAACCAACAAACCAACAAACCAAAAAACCAACAAACCAACAAACCAACAAGCCAACAAGCCAACAAACCAACAAACAAATAAACCAACAAACCAACAAACCAACAAGCCAACAAGCCAACAAGCCAACAAACCAACAAACCAAAAAGCTAACAAACCAACAAACCAACAAACCAACATGCCAACAAACCAACAAACTAAGTAACCAACAAGCCAACAAACCAACAAACCAACAAGCCAACAAGCCAACAAACCAACAAACTAACAAACCAACAAGCCAACAAACCAACAAGCCAACAAACCAACAAACCAAGAAACCAACAAACCAACAAACCAACAAACCAACAAACCAACAAACCAACAAGCCAACAAACCAACAAACCAACAAGCCAACAAACAAACAAACCAACAAACTAAGTAACCAACAAGCCAACAAACCAACAAACCAACAAGCCAACAAACCAACAAACAAATAAACCAACAAACCAACAAACCAACAAACCAACAAACCAACAAGCCAATAAGCCAAAAAAACAACAAACCAACAAGCCAACAAGCCAACCAACCAACAAACCAAGTAAACAAAAAGCCAACAAACTAACAAACCAACAAGCCAACAAACCAACAAGCCAACAAGCCAACAAACCAACAAACCAACAAAGCAACAAACCATTAAACCAACAAACCAACAAACCAACAAACCAACAAACTAACAAACCAACAAGCCAACAAACCAACAAACCAACAAACCAAAAAAACAACAAACCAACAAACCAACAAACCAACAAACCAACAAACCAACAACCCAACAAACTAACAAACCAACATACTAAGTAACCAACAAGCCAACAAACCAACAAACCAACAAGCCAAAAAACCAACAAACCAACAAACCAACAAGCCAACAAACCAACAAACCAACAAACGAACAAACCAACAAACCAACAAACCAACAAACCAACAAGCCAATAAGCCAACAAACCTACAAACCAACAAGCCAACAAACCAACAAACCAACAAACCAACATGCCAACAAACCAACAAACTAAGTAACCAACAAGCCAACAAACCAACAAACCAACAAACCAACAAGCCAACAAACCATCAAACCAACAAGCCAACAAGCCAACAAACCAACAAACCAACAAACCAACAAACCAACAACCCAACAAACCAACAAGCCAAGAAACCAACAAGCCAACAAACCAACAAACCAACAAACCAAGTAACCAACAGACCAACAAACCATCAAACGAACAAAGCAACAAACCAACAAGCCAACAAGCCAACAAACCAACAAACCAGGTAACCAAAAAGCCAACAAACTAACAAACCAATAAGCCAACAAACCAACAAACTAACAAACCAACAAACGAACTAACCAACAAACCAACAAACCAACAAACCAACAAACTAAGTAGCCAACAAGCCAACAAACCAACAAACCAACAAGCCAACAAGCCAACAAACCAACAAACCAACAAGCCAACAAACCAACAAACCAACAAACTAACAAACCAACAAACCAACAAACCAAAAAACCAACAAGCCAACAAACCAACAAACAAATAAACCAACAAACCAAAAAACCAACAAACCAACAAACCAAAAAGCCAACAAACCAACAAACCAACAAACCAACAAACCAAGTAACCAACAAACCAACAAACCAACAAACCAACAAGCCAACAAGCCAACAAACCAACAAACCAACAAGCCAACAAACCAACAAACCAACAAACTAACAAACCAACAAACCAACAAACGAACAAACCAACAAGCCAACAAACCAACAAACAAATAAACCAACAAACCAACAAACCAACAAACCAACAAACCCACAAGCCAACAAACCAACAAACCAACAAACCAACAAACCAAGTAACCAAAAAGCCAACAAACTAACAAACCAACAAACCAACAAACCAACAAACCAACAAGCCAACAAACCAACAAACCAACAAACCAACATGCCAACAAACCAACAAATTAAGTAACCAACAAGCCAACAAACCAACAATCCAACAAGCACACAAACCAACAAACCAACAAACCAACAAGCCAACAAACCAACAAACAAATAAACCAACAAACCAACAAACCAACAAGCCAACAAGCTAACAAACCAGCAAACCAAAAAGCCAACAAACCAACAAACCAACAAACCAACATGCCAACAAACCAACAAACTAAGTAACCAACAAGCCAACAAACCAACAAACCAACAAACCAACATGCCAACAAACCAACAAACTAAGTAACCAACAAGCCAACAAACCAACAAACCAACAAACCAACAAGCCAACAAGCCAACAAACCAACAAACTAACAAACCAACAAGCCAACAAACCAACAAACCAACAAGCCAACAAACCAACAAACCAATAAACCAACAAGCCAACAAACCAACTAACCAACAAGCCAACAAACAAACAAACCAACAAACTAAGTAACCAACAAGCCAACAAACCAACAAACTAACAAGCCAACAAACCAACAAACAAATAAACCAACAAACCAAGAAACCAACAAACCAACAAACCAACAAACCAACAAACCAACAAACCAACAAGCCAACAAGCCAACAAACCAACAAACCAACAAACCAACAAACCAACAAACCAACAAGCCAACAAACCAACAAGCCAACAAACCAACAAACCAACAAACCAAGTAACCAACAAACCAACAAACCATCAAACGAACAAAGCAACAAACCAACAAGCCAACAAGCCAACAAACCAACAAACCAAGTAACCAAAAAGCCAACAAACTAACAAACCAACAAGCCAACAAACCAACAAACTAACAAACCAACAAACGAACTAACCTACAAACCAACAAACCAACAAACTAAGTAACCAACAAGCCAACAAACCAAGAAACCAACAACCAACAAGCCAACAAACCAACAAACCAACAAGCCAATAAACCAACAAACCAACAAACTAACAAGCCAACAAGCCAACAAACCAACAAACCAACAAACCAACAAGCAAACAAACCAACAAACCAACAAGCCAACAAACCGACAAACCAACAAACCAAAAAACCAACAAACCAACAAGCCAACAAACCAACAAACCAACAAACCAAAAAACCAACAAACCAACAAACCAACAAGCCAACAAACCAACAAACCAACAAACCAACAAACCAAAAAACCTACAAACCAACCCACCAACAAACCAACAAACCAACAAACCAACAAGCCAACAAGCCAACAAACCAACAAACCAACAAACCAACAAGCCAACAAACCAACAAAACAACAATCCAACAAAGCAACAAGCCAACAAGCCAACAAATCAACAAGCCAACAAGCCAACAAAACAACAAACCGACAAGCCAACAAACTAAGTAACCAACAAGCCAACAACCCAACAAACCAACTAGCCAACAAACCAACAAACCAACAAACCAACAAGCCAACAAACCAACAAACCAACAAACCAACAAACCAACAAGCCAACAAACCAACAAACCAACAAGCCAACTAACCAACAAACCAACAAACCAACAAACCAACAAGCCAACAAGCCAACAAGCCAACAAACCAACAAACCAACAAGCCAAGAAACCAACAAACCAACAAGCCAACAAACAAACAAGCCAACAAACCAACAAACCAACTAACCAACATGCCAACAAACCAACAAACTAAGTAACCAACAAGCCAACAAGCCAACAAACCAACAAGCCACCAAACCAACAAACCAACAAACCAACAAGCCAACAAGCCAACAAACCAACAAACCAACAAGCCAACAAACCAACAAACCAACAAACCAACATGCCAACAAACCAACAAACTAAGTAGCCAACAAGCCAACAAACCAACAAACCAACAAGCCAACAAACCAACAAGCCAACAAACCAACAAACCAACAAGCCAACAAGCCAACAAACCAACAAACCAACAAACCAACAAGCCAACAAACCAATAAACCAACAAGCCAACAAGCCAACAAACCAACAAACCAACAAACCAACAAGCCAACAAGCCAACAAACCAACAAACCAACAAGCCAACAAACCAACAAACCAACAAGCCAACAAGCCAACAAACCAACAAACCAACAAGCCAACAAGCCAGCAAACCAATAAACCAACAAGCCAACAAACCAACAAACAAATAAACCAACAAACCAACAAACCAACAAACCAACAAGCCAACAAACCAACAAACCAACAAATCAACAAGCCAACAAACCAACAAACCAACAAGCCAACAAACAAACAAACCAACAAACCAACAAACTAAGTAACCAACAAGCCAACAAACCAACAAACCAACAAGCCAACAAACCAACAAACAAATAAACCAACAAACCAACAAACCAACAAACCAACAAACCAACAAACCAACAAACCAACAAACCAACAAACCAACAAACCAACAAGCCAACAAGCCAACAAGCCAACAAACCAACAAACCAACAAACCAACAAGCCAACAAACCAACAAGCCAACAAACCAACAAACCAACAAACCAAGTAACCAACAAACCAACAAACCATCAAACGAACAAAGCAACAAACCAACAAGCCAACAAGCCAACAAACCAACAAACCAAGTAACCAAAAAGCCAACAAACTAACAAACCAACAAGCCAACAAACCAACAAACTAACAAACCAACAAACGAACTAACCTACAAACCAACAAACCAACAAACCAACAAACTAAGTAACCAACAAGCCAACAAACCAAGAAACCAACAAGCCAACAAGCCAACAAACCAACAAACCAACAAGCCAATAAACCAACAAACCAACAAACTAACAAACCAACAAACCAACAAACCAACAAACCAACAAGTCAACAAACCAACAAACAAATAAACCAACAAACCAAAAAACCAACAAACCAGCAAACCAAAAAGCCAACAAACCAACAAACCAAGTAACCAACAATCCAACAAACCAACAAACCAACAAGCCAACAAGCCAACAAACCAACAAACCAACAAGCCAAAAAACCAACAAACCAACAAACTAACAAACCAACAAACCAACAAACGAACAAACCAGCAAGCCAACAAACCAACAAACCAACAAGCCAACAAACCAACAAACCAACAAAGCAACAAGCCAACAAGCCAACAAACCAACAAACCAACAAGCCAAGAAACCAACAAACCAATAAGCCAACAAGCCAACAAACCAACAAACCAAGTAACCAAAAAGCCAACAAACTAACAAACCAACAAGCCAACAAGCCAACAAACCAACAAACCAACACGCCAACAAGCCAACAAACCTACAAACCAACAAACCAACAAACTAAGTAACCAACAAGCCAACAAGCCAACAAACCAACAAGCCAACAAGCCAGCAAACCAATAAACCAACAAGCCAACAAACCAACAAACAAATAAACCAACAAACCAACAAACCAACAAACCAACAAGCCAACAAACCAACAAACCAACAAACCAAGTAACCAACAGACCAACAAACCATCAAACGAACAAAGCAACAAACCAACAAGCCAACAAGCCAACAAACCAACAAACCAAGTAACCAAAAAGCCAACAAACTAACAAACCAATAAGCCAACAAACCAACAAACTAACAAACCAACAAACGAACTAACCAACAAACCAACAAACCAACAAACCAACAAACTAAGTAGCCAACAAGCCAACAAACCAACAAACCAACAAGCCAACAAGCCAACAAACCAACAAACCAACAAACCAACAAACCAAAAAGCCAAAAAGCCAACAAACCTACAAACCAACAAGCCAACAAACCAACAAAACCAACTAACCAACATGCCAACAAACCAACAAACTAAGTAACCAACAAGCCAACAAACCAACAAACCAACAAACCAACAAGCCAACAAACCATCAAACCAACAAGCCAACAAGCCAACAAACCAACAAACCAACAAACCAACAAACCAACAACCCAACAAACCAACAAGCCAAGAAACCAACAAGCCAACAAACCAACAAACCAACAAACCAAGTAACCAACAGACCAACAAACCATCAAACGAACAAAGCAACAAACCAACAAGCCAACAAGCCAACAAACCAACAAACCAAGTAACCAAAAAGCCAACAAACTAACAAACCAATAAGCCAACAAACCAACAAACTAACAAACCAACAAACGAACTAACCAACAAACCAACAAACCAACAAACCAACAAACTAAGTAGCCAACAAGCCAACAAACCAACAAACCAACAAGCCAACAAGCCAACAAACCAACAAACCAACAAGCCAACAAACCAACAAACCAACAAACTAACAAACCAACAAACCAACAAACCAAAAAACCAACAAGCCAACAAACCAACAAACAAATAAACCAACAAACCAAAAAACCAACAAACCAACAAACCAAAAAGCCAACAAACCAACAAACCAACAAACCAACAAACCAAGTAACCAACAAACCAACAAACCAACAAACCAACAAGCCAACAAGCCAACAAACCAACAAACCAACAAGCCAACAAACCAACAAACCAACAAACTAACAAACCAACAAACCAACAAACGAACAAACCAACAAGCCAACAAACCAACAAACAAATAAACCAACAAACCAACAAACCAACAAACCAACAAACCCACAAGCCAACAAACCAACAAACCAACAAACCAACAAACCAAGTAACCAAAAAGCCAACAAACTAACAAACCAACAAACCAACAAACCAACAAACCAACAAGCCAACAAACCAACAAACCAACAAACCAACATGCCAACAAACCAACAAATTAAGTAACCAACAAGCCAACAAACCAACAATCCAACAAGCACACAAACCAACAAACCAACAAACCAACAAGCCAACAAACCAACAAACAAATAAACCAACAAACCAACAAACCAACAAGCCAACAAGCTAACAAACCAACAAACCAAAAAGCCAACAAACCAACAAACCAACAAACCAACATGCCAACAAACCAACAAACTAAGTAACCAACAAGCCAACAAACCAACAAACCAACAAACCAACATGCCAACAAACCAACAAACTAAGTAACCAACAAGCCAACAAACCAACAAACCAACAAACCAACAAGCCAACAAGCCAACAAACCAACAAACTAACAAACCAACAAGCCAACAAACCAACAAACCAACAAGCCAACAAACCAACAAACCAATAAACCAACAAGCCAACAAACCAACTAACCAACAAGCCAACAAACAAACAAACCAACAAACTAAGTAACCAACAAGCCAACAAACCAACAAACTAACAAGCCAACAAACCAACAAACAAATAAACCAACAAACCAAGAAACCAACAAACCAACAAACCAACAAACCAACAAACCAACAAACCAACAAGCCAACAAGCCAACAAACCAACAAACCAACAAACCAACAAACCAACAAGCCAACAAACCAACAAGCCAACAAACCAACAAACCAACAAACCAAGTAACCAACAAACCAACAAACCATCAAACGAACAAAGCAAGAAACCAACAAGCCAACAAGCCAACAAACCAACAAACCAAGTAACCAAAAAGCCAACAAACTAACAAACCAACAAGCCAACAAACCAACAAACTAACAAACCAACAAACGAACTAACCTACAAACCAACAAACCAACAAACCAACAAACTAAGTAACCAACAAGCCAACAAACCAAGAAACAAACAAGCCAACAAGCCAACAAACCAACAAACCAACAAGCCAATAAACCAACAAACCAACAAACTAACAAGCCAACAAGCCAACAAACCAACAAACCAACAAACCAACAAGCAAACAAACCAACAAACCAACAAGCCAACAAACCGACAAACCAACAAACCAAAAAACCAACAAACCAACAAGCCAACAAACCAACAAACCAACAAACCAGAAAACCAACAAACCAACAAACCAACAAGCCAACAAACCAACAAACCTACAAACCAACAAACCAAAAAACCTACAAACCAACCCACCAACAAGCCAACAAACCAACAAACCAACAAGCCAACAAGCCAACAAACCAACAAACCAACAAACCAACAAGCCAACAAACCAACAAAACAACAAACCAACAAAGCAACAAGCCAACAAGCCAACAAATCAACAAGCCAACAAGCCAACAAAACAACAAACCGACAAACCAACAAACTAAGTAACCAACAAGCCAACAACCCAACAAACCAACTAGCCAACAAACCAACAAACCAACAAACCAACAAGCCAACAAACCAACAAACCAACAAACCAACAAACCAACAAGCCAACAAACCAACAAACCAACAAGCCAACAAACCAACAAACCAACAAACCAACAAACCAACAAGCCAACAAGCCAACAAGCCAACAAACCAACAAACCAACAAGCCAAGAAACCAACAAACCAACAAGCCAACAAACAAACAAGCCAACAAACCAACAAACCAACAAACCAACATGCCAACAAACCAACAAACTAAGTAACCAACAAGCCAACAAGCCAACAAACCAACAAGCCACCAAACCAACAAACCAACAAACCAACAAGCCAACAAGCCAACAAACCAACAAACCAACAAGCCAACAAACCAACAAACCAACAAACCAACATGCCAACAAACCAACAAACTAAGTAGCCAACAAGCCAACAAACCAACAAACCAACAAGCCAACAAACCAACAAGCCAACAAACCAACAAACCAACAAGCCAACAAGCCAACAAACCAACAAACCAACAAACCAACAAGCCAACAAACCAATAAACCAACAAGCCAACAAGCCAACAAACCAACAAACCAACAAACCAACAAGCCAACAAGCCAACAAACCAACAAACCAACAAGCCAACAAACCAACAAACCAACAAGCCAACAAGCCAACAAACCAACAAACCAACAAGCCAACAAGCCAGCAAACCAATAAACCAACAAGCCAACAAACCAACAAACAAATAAACCAACAAACCAACAAACCAACAAACCAACAAGCCAACAAACCAACAAACCAACAAACCAACAAGCCAACAAACCAACAAACCAACAAGCCAACAAACAAACAAACCAACAAACCAACAAACTAAGTAACCAACAAACCAACAAGCCAACAAACCAACAAACAAATAAACCAACAAACCAACAAACCAACAAACCAACAAACCAACAAACCAACAAACCAACAAACCAACAAACCAACAAACCAACAAGCCAACAAGCCAACAAACCAACAAACCAACAAACCAACAAGCCAACAAACCAACAAGCCAACAAACCAACAAACCAACAAACCAAGTAACCAACAAACCAACAAACCATCAAACGAACAAAGCAACAAACCAACAAGCCAACTAGCCAACAAACCAACAAACCAAGTAACCAAAAAGCCAACAAACTAACAAACCAACAAGCCAACAAACCAACAAACTAACAAACCAACAAACGAACTAACCTACAAACCAACAAACCAACAAACCAACAAACTAAGTAACCAACAAGCCAACAAACCAAGAAACCAACAAGCCAACAAGCCAACAAACCAACAAACCAACAAGCCAATAAACCAACAAACCAACAAACTAACAAACCAACAAACCAACAAACCAACAAACCAACAAGTCAACAAACCAACAAACAAATAAACCAACAAACCAAAAAACCAACAAACCAACAAACCAAAAAGCCAACAAACCAACAAACCAAGTAACCAACAATCCAACAAACCAACAAACCAACAAGCCAACAAGCCAACAAACCAACAAACCAACAAGCCAAAAAACCAACAAACCAACAAACTAACAAACCAACAAACCAACAAACGAACAAACCAGCAAGCCAACAAACCAACAAACAAATAAACCAACAAACCAACAAGCCAACAAACCAACAAACCAACAAAGCAACAAGCCAACAAGCCAACAAACCAACAAACCAACAAGCCAAGAAACCAACAAACCAATAAGGCAACAAGCCAACAAACCAACAAACCAAGTAACCAAAAAGCCAACAAACTAACAAACCAACAAGCCAACAAGCCAACAAACCAACAAACCAACACGCCAACAAGCCAACAAACCTACAAACCAACAAACCAACAAACTAAGTAACCAACAAGCCAACAAGCCAACAAACCAACAAACTAACAAGCCAACAAGCCAACAAACCAACAAACCAACAAACCAACAAGCAAACAAACCAACAAACCAACAAGCCAACAAACCGACAAACGAACAAACCAAAAAACCAACAAACCAACAAGCCAACAAACCAACAAACCAACAAACCAAAAAACCAACAAACCAACAAACCAACAAGCCAACAAACCAACAAACCAACAAACCAACAAACCAAAAAACCTACAAACCAACCCACCAACAAACCAACAAACCAACAAACCAACAAGCCAACAAGCCAACAAACCAACAAACCAACAAACCAACAAGCCAACAAACCAACAAAACAACAAACCAACAAAGCAACAAGCCAACAAGCCAACAAATCAACAAGCCAACAAGCCAACAAACCAACAAACCGACAAACCAACAAACTAAGTAACCAACAAGCCAACAAACCAACAAACCAACTAGCCAACAAACCAACAAACCAACAAACCAACAAGCCAACAAACCAACAAACCAACAAACCAACAAACCAACAAGCCAACAAACCAACAAACCAACAAGCCAACAAACCAACAAACCAACAAACCAACAAACCAACAAGCCAACAAGCCAACAAACCAACAAACCAACAAGCCAACAAGCCAACAAACCAACAAACCAACAAGCCAACAAACAAACAAGCCAACAAACCAACAAACCAACAAACCAACATGCCAACAAACCAACAAACTAAGTAACCAACAAGCCAACAAGCCAACAAACCAACAAGCCACCAAACCAACAAACCAACAAACCAACAAGCCAAAAAGCCAACAAACCAACAAACCAACAAGCCAACAAACCAACAAACCAACAAACCAACATGCCAACAAACCAACAAACTAAGTAGCCAACAAGCCAACAAACCAACAAACCAACAAGCCAACAAACCAACAAGCCAACAAACCAACAAACCAACAAGCCAACAAGCCAACAAACCAACAAACCAACAAACCAACTAGCCAACAAACCAATAAACCAACAAGCCAACAAGCCAACAAACCAACAAACCAACAAACCAACAAGCCAACAAGCCAACAAACCAACAAACCAACAAGCCAACAAACCAACAAACCAACAAGCCAACAAGCCAACAAACCAACAAACCAACAAGCCAACAAGCCAGCAAACCAAAAAACCAACAAGCCAACAAACCAACAAACAAATTAACCAACAAACCAACAAACCAACAAGCCAACAAGCCAACAAACCAATAAACCAACAAACCAACAAGCCAACAAACCAACAAACCAACAAACCAACAAACCAACAAACCAACAAACCAACAAACTAAGTAACCAACAAGCCAACAAACCAACAAACCAACAAGCCAAAAAACCAACAAAACAACAAACCAACAAGCCAACAAACCAACAAATCAACAAACCAACAAACCAACAAACCAACAAACCAACAAACCAACAAGCCAATAAGCCAACAAACCAACAAACCAACAAACCAACAAACCAACAAGCCAACAAACCAACAAACCAACAAGCCAACAAGCCAAAAAGCCAACAAACCTACAAACCAACAAGCCAACAAGCCAACAAACCAACAAACCAACATGCCAACAAACCAACAAACTAAGTAACCAACAAGCCAACAAGCCAACAAACCAACAAACCAACAAACCGACAAGCCAACAAACCATCAAACCAACAAGCCAACAAGCCAACAAACCAACAAACCAACAAACCAACAAACCAACAACCCAATAAACCAACAAGCCAACAAACCAACAAGCCAACAAACCAACAAACCAACAAACCAAGTAACCAACAAACCAACAAACCATCAAACGAACAAAGCAACAAACCAACAAGCCAACAAGCCAACAAACCAACAAACCAAGTAACCAAAAAGCCAACAAACTAACAAACCAATAAGCCAACAAACCAACAAACTAAGTAGCCAACAAGCCAACAAACCAACAAACCAACAAACCAACAAGCCAACAAACCAACAAGCCAACAAACCAACAAACCAACAAACTAACAAACCAACAAACCAACAAACCAAAAAACCAACAAGCCAACAAACCAACAAACAAATAAACCAACAAACCAAAAAACCAACAAACCAACAAACCAAAAAGCCAACAAACCAACAAACCAACAAACCAACAAACCAAGTAACCAACAAGCCAACAAACCAACAAACCAACAAGCCAACAAGCCAACAAACCAACAAACCAACAAGCAAACAAACCAACAAACCAACAAACTAACAAACCAACAAACCAACAAACGAACAAACCAACAAGCCAACAAACCAACAAACAAATAAACCAACAAACCAACAAACCAACAAACCAACAAACCCACAAGCCAACAAACCAACAAACCAACAAACCAACAAACCAAGTAACCAAAAAGCCAACAAACTAACAAACCATCAAACCAACAAACCAACAAACCAACAAGCCAACAAACCAACAAACCAACAAACCAACATGCCAACAAACCAACAAACTAAGTAACCAACAAGCCAACAAACCAACAATACAACAAGCACACAAACCAACAAACCAACAAACCAACAAGCCAACAAACCAACAAACAAATAAACCAACAAACCAACAAACCAACAAGCCAACAAGCCAACAAACCAACAAACCAAAAAGCCAACAAACCAACAAACCAACAAACCAACATGCCAACAAACCAACAAACTAAGTAACCAACAAGCCAACAAACCAACAAACCAACAAACCAACAAGCCAACAAGCCAACAAACCAACAAACTAACAAACCAACAAGCCAACAAACCAACAAACCAACAAGCCAACAAACCAACAAACCAACAAACCAACAAGCCAACAAATCAACTAACCAACAAGCCAACAAACAAACAAACCAACAAACCAACAAACTAAGTAACCAACAAGCCAACAAACCAACAAACCAACAAGCCAACAAACCAACAAACAAATAAACCAACAAACCAACAAACCAACAAACCAACAAACCAACAAACCAACAAACCAACAAACCAACAAACCAACAAGCCAACAAACCAACAAACCAACAAACCAAGTAACCAACAAACCAACAAACCATCAAACGAACAAAGCAACAAACCAACAAGCCAACAAGCCAACAAACCAACAAACCAAGTAACCAAAAAGCCAACAAACTAACAAACCAACAAGCCAACAAACCAACAAACTAACAAACCAACAAACGAACTAACCTACAAACCAACAAACCAACAAACCAACAAACTAAGTAACCAACAAGCCAACAAACCAAGAAACCAACAAGCCAACAAGCCAACAAACCAACAAACCAACAAGCCAATAAACCAACAAACCAACAAACTAACAAGCCAAGAAGCCAACAAACCAACAAACCAACAAACCAACAAGCAAACAAACTAACAAACCAACAAGCCAACAAACAGACAAACCAACAAACCAAAAAACCAACAAACCAACAAGCCAACAAACCAACAAACCAACAAACCAAAAAACCAACAAACCAACAAACCAACAAGCCAACAAACCAACAAACCAACAAACCAACAAACCAAAAAACCTACAAACCAACCCACCAACAAACCAACAAACCAACAAACCAACAAGCCAACAAGCCAACAAACCAACAAACCACCAAACCAACAAGCCAACAAACCAACAAAACAACAAACCAACAAAGCAACAAGCCAACAAGCCAACAAATCAACAAGCCAACAAGCCAACAAACCGACAAACCGACAAACCAACAAACTAAGTAACCAACAAGCCAACAAACCAACAAACCAACTAGCCAACAAACCAACAAACCAACAATCCAACAAGCCAACAAACCAACAAACCAACAAACCAACAAACCAACAAGCCAACAATCCAACAAACCAACAAGCCAACAAACCAACAAACCAACAAACCAACAAGCCAACAAACCAACAAACCAACAAGCCAACAAGCCAACAAACCAACAAACCAACAAGCCAACAAACAAACAAGCCAACAAACCAACAAACCAACAAACCAACATGCCAACAAACCAACAAACTAAGTAAGCAACAAGCCAACAAGCCAACAAACCAACAAGCCACCAAACCAACAAACCAACAAACCAACAAGCCAACAAGCCAACAAACCAACAAACCAACAAGCCAACAAACCAACAAACCAACGAACCAACATGCCAACAAACCAACAAACTAAGTAGCCAACAAGCCAACAAGCCAACAAACCAACAAGCCAACAAGCCAACAAACCAACAAACCAACAAGCCAATAAACCAACAAACCAACAAACTAACAAGCCAACAAGCCAACAAACCAACAAACCAACAAACCAACAAGCAAACAAACCAACAAACCAACAAGCCAACAAACCGACAAACCAACAAACCAAAAAACCAACAAACCAACAAGCCAACAAACCAACAAACCAACAAACCAAAAAACCAACAAACCAACAAACCAACAAGCCAACAAACCAACAAACCAACAAACCAACAAACCAAAAAACCTACAAACCAACCCACCAACAAACCAACAAACCAACAAACCAACAAACCAACAAGCCAACAAACCAACAAACCAACAAGCCAACAAGCCAACAAACCAACAAACCAACAAACCAACAAGCCAACAAACCAATAAACCAACAAGCCAACAAGCCAACAAACCAACAAACCAACAAACCAACAAACCAACAAGCCAACAAGCCAACAAACCAACAAACCAACAAGCCAACAAACCAACAAACCAACAAGCCAACAAGCCAACAAACCAACAAACCAACAAGCCAACAAGCCAGCAAACCAACAAACCAACAAGCCAACAAACCAACAAACAAATAAACCAACAAACCAACAAACCAACAAACCAACAAGCCAACAAACCAACAAACCAACAAACCAACAAGCCAACAAACCAACAAACCAACAAGCCAACAAACAAACAAACCAACAAACCAACAAACTAAGTAACCAACAAGCCAACAAACCAACAAACCAACAAGCCAACAAACCAACAAACAAATAAACCAACAAACCAACAAACCAACAAACCAACAAACCAACAAACCAACAAACCAACAAACCAACAAGCCAACAAGCCAACAAACCAACAAACCAACAAACCAACAAGCCAACTAACCAACAAGCCAACAAACCAACAAACCAACAAACCAAGTAACCAACAAACCAACAAACCATCAAACGAACAAAGCAACAAACCAACAAGCCAAGAAGCCAACAAACCAACAAACCAAGTAACCAAAAAGCCAACAAACTAACAAACCAACAAGCTAACAAACCAACAAACTAACAAACCAACAAACGAACTAACCTACAAACCAACAAACCAACAAACCAACAAACTAAGTAACCAACAAGCCAACAAACCAAGAAACCAACAAGCCAACAAGCCAACAAACCAAGAAACCAACAAGCCTATAAACCAACAAACCAACAAACTAACAAACCAACAAACCAACAAACCAACAAACCAACAAGTCAACAAACCAACAAACAAATAAACCAACAAACCAAAAAACCAACAAACCAACAAACCAAAAAGCCAACAAACCAACAAACCAAGTAACCAACAATCCAACAAACCAAGAAACCAACAAGCCAACAAGCCAACAAACCAACAAACCAACAAGCCAACAAACCAACAAACCAACAAACTAACAAACCAACAAACCAACAAACGAACAAACCAGCAAGCCAACAAACCAACAAACAAATAAACCAACAAACCAACAAACCAACAAACCAACAAAGCAACAAGCCAACAAGCCAACAAACCAACAAACCAACAAGCCAAGAAACCAACAAACCAATAAGCCAACAAGCCAACAAACCAACAAACCAAGTAACCAAAAAGCCAACAAACTACCAAACCAACAAGCCAACAAGCCAAAAAACCAACAAACCAACAACCCAACAAACCAACAAACCAACAAACCAACAAGCCAACAAACGAACTAACCTACAAACCAACAAACCAACAAACTAAGTAACCAGCAAGCCAACAAACCAAGAAACCAACAAGCCAACAAGCCAACAAACCAACAAACCAACAAGCCAATAAACCAACAAACCAACAAACTAACAAACCAACAAACCAACAAACCAACAAACCAACAAACCAACAAGTCAAGAAACCAACAAACAAATAAACCAACAAACCAAAAAACCAACAAACCAACAAACCAAAAAGCCAACAAACCAACAAACCAAGTAACCAACAATCCAACGAACCAACAAACCAACAAGCCAACAAGCCAACAAACCAACAAACCAACAAACCAACAAACCAACAAACCAACAAGCAAACAAACCAACAAACCAACAAGCCAACAAACCGACAAACCAACAAACCAAAAAACCAACAAACCAACAAGCCAACAAACCAACAAACCAAAAAACCAACATACCAACAAACCAACAAGCCAACAAACCAACAAACCAACAAACCAACAAACCAAAAAACCTACAAACCAACCCACCAACAAACCAACAAACCAACAAAACAAAAAGCCAACAAGCCAACAAACCAACAAACCAACAAACCAACAAGCCAACAAACCAACAAAACAACAAACCAACAAAGCAACAAGCCAACAAGCCAACAAATCAACAAGCCAACAAGCCAACAAACCAACAAACCGACAAACCAACAAACTAAGTAACCAGCAAGCCAACAAACCAACAAACCAACTAGCCAACAAACCAACAAAACAACAAACCAACAAGCCAACAAACCAACAAACCAACAAACCAACAAACCAACAAGCCAACAAACCAACAAACCAACAAACCAACAAACCAACAAACCAACAAACCAACAAACCAACAAACCAACAAGCCAACAAGCCAACAAACCAACAAACCAACAAGCCAACAAGCCAACAAACCAACAAACCAACAAGCCAACAAACAAACAAGCCAACAAACCAACAAACCAACAAACCAACATGCCAACAAACCAACAAACTAAGTAACCAAAAAGCCAACAAGCCAACAAACCAACAAGCCACCAAACCAAAAAACCAACAAACCAACAAGCCAACAAGCCAACAAACCAACAAACCAACAAACCAACAAACCAACAAACCAACAAACCAACATGCCAACAAACCAACAAACTAAGTAGCCAACAAGCCAACAAACGAACAAACCAACAAGCCAACAAACCAACAAGCCAACAAACCAACAAACCAACAAGCCAACAAGCCAACAAACCAACAAACCAACAAACCAACAAGCCAACAAACCAATAAACCAACAAGCCAACAAGCCAACAAACCAACAAACCAACAAACCAACAAGCCAACAAGCCAACAAACCAACAAACCAACAAGCCAACAAACCAACAAACCAACAAGCCAACAAGCCAACAAACCAACAAACCAACAAGCCAACAAGCCAGCAAACCAACAAACCAACAAGCCAACAAACCAACAAACAAATAAACCAACAAACCAACAAACCAACAAGCCAACAAGCCAACAAACCAATAAACCAACAAACCAACAAGCCAACAAACCAACAAACCAACAAACCAACAAACCAACAAACCAACAAGCCAACAAACCAACAAGCCAACAAGCCAACAAACCAACAAACCAACAAACCAACAAGCCAACAAACCAACAAACCAACAAACCAACAAGCCAACAAGCCAACAAACCAACAAACCAACAAGCCAACAAACCAACAAACCAACAAACCAATATGCCAACAAAACAACAAACTAAGTAACCAACAAGCCAACAAACCAACAAACCAACAAACCAACAAGCCAACAAACCAACAAACCAACAAGCCAACAAAGCAACAAACCAACAAACCAACAAACCAACAAACCAACAAGCCAACAAGCCAACAAGCCAACAAACCAACAAACCAACAAACCCAAAAACCAACAAACCAACAAGCCAACAAGCCAACAAACCAACAAACTAACAAACCAACAAACGAACTAACCAACAAACCAACAAGCCAACAAACCAACAAACCAACAAACCAACAAACCGACAAACCAACAAGCCAACAAGCCAACAAACCAACAAACCAACAAGCCAACAAACCAGCAAACCAACAAACCAACAAGCCAACAAACCAACAAAACAACAAACCAAGTAACCAACAAGCCAACAAATTAACAAGCCAACAAACCAACAAGCCAACAAGCCAACAAACCAACAAACCAACAAACCAACAAAGCAACAAACCAAAAACCAACAAACCAAAAAACCAACAAACCAACAAACCATCAAACGAACAAAGCAACAAGCCAACAAGCCAACAAACCAACAAACCAACAAGCCAACAAACCAACAAACCAACAAGCCAACAAGCCAAGAAACCAACAAACCAACAAACCAAAAAGCCAACAAACCAACAAACCAACAAACCAACAAGCCAACAAACCAACAAGCCAACAAACCAACAAACCAACAAACCAAGTAACCAAAAAGCGAACAAACTAACATACCAACAAGCCAACAAACCAACAAACCAACAAGCCAACAAGCCAACAAACCAACAAACCAACAAACCAACAAGCCAACAAACCAACAAACCAACAAACCAACAAACCAAGTAATCAACAAACCAACAAACTATCAAACGAACAAAGCAACAAACCAACAAGCCAACAAACCAACAATCCAACAAACCAACAAACCAACATGGCAACAAACCAACAAACTAAGTAACCAACAAGCCAACAAACCAACAAACCAACAAACCAACATGCCAACAAACCAACAAACTAAGTAACCAACAAGCCAACAAACCAACAAACCAACAAGCCAACAAGCCAACAAGCCAACAAACCAACAAACCAACAAACCAACAAGCCAACAAACCAATAAGCCAACAACCCAACAAACCAACAAGCCAACAAGCCAACAAACCAACAAACCAACAAACCAAGAAGCCAACAAACCAACAAACCAAGAAACCAACAAACCTACAAATTAACAAGCCAACAACCCAACAAACCAACAAAGCAACAAGCCAACAAACCAACAAGCCAACAAACCAACAAACCAACAAACCAAGTAACCAAAAAGCCAACAAACTAACAAACCAACAAGCCAACAAGCCAACAAACCAACAAACCAACAAGTCAACAAACCAACAAACCAACAAGCCAACAAACAAACAAACCAACAAACCAAAAAACCAACAAACCAACAAACCAACAAACCAACAAACTAACAAACCAACAAGCCAACAAACCAACAAACCAACAAACCAACAAGCCAACAAATCAACAAGCCAACAAACTAACAAACCAACAAACCAACAAACCAACAAACCAACAAACCAACAAGCCAACAAACCAACAAACCAACAAACCAACCAACCAACAAGCCAACAAGTCAACAAACCAACAAACCAACAAGCCAACAAACCAACAAACCAACAAACCAACAAACCAACAAACCAACAAACCAACAAACCAACAAGCCAACAAACCAACAAACCAACAAACCAACAAACCAACAAGCCAACAAACCAACAAACCAACAAACCAACAAGCCAACAAGCCAACAAACCAACAAACCAACAAGCCAAGAAACCAACAAACCAACATGCCAACAAACCAACAAACTAAGTAACCAACAAGCCAACAAACCAACAAACCAACAAACCAACATGCCAACAAACCAACAAACTTAGTAACCAATAAACCAACAAACCAACAAACCAAAAAACCAACAAACCAACAAGCCAACAAACCAACAAACTAAGTAACCAACAAGCCAACAAACCAACAAACCAACAAGCCAACAAACCAACAAGCCAACAAACCAACAAACCAATAAACAAATAAACAAACAAACCAACAAACTAACAAGCCAACAAGCCAACAAACCAACAAACCAACAAACCAACAAGCCAACAAACCAACAAACCAACAAACCAACAAACCAACAAGCCAGCAAACCAACAAACAAATAAACCAACAAACCAAAAAACCAACAAACCAACAAACCAACAAACCAACAAACAAACAAACCAACAAACCAACAAGCCAACAAGCCAACAAACCAACAAGCCAACAAACCAACAAACCAACAAACAAATAAACCAACAAAATAACAAACCAACAAACCAACAAACCAACAAACCAACAAACAAATAAACCAACAAACCAACAAACCAACAAACCAACAAACCAACATACCAACAAACCAACAAACCAATTAACCAACAACCCAACAAACGGACAAACCAACAAACCAACAAACCAACAAACTAACAAACCAACAAGTCAACAAGCCAACAAACCAACAAACCAACAAGCCAACAAACCCACAAGCCAACAAACCAACAAACCAACAAACCAAAAAACCAACAAACTAACAAACCAACAAGCCAACAAACCAACAAACCAACAAGCCAACAAACCAACAACCCAACAACCCAACAAACCAACAAACCAACAAGCCATCAAACCAACAAACCAACAAACCAAGTAACCAACAAGCCAACAAACGAACAAACCAACAAACCTACAAACAAATAAACCAACAAACCAACAAACCAACAAACCAACAAACCAACAAACCAACAAACCAATTAACGAACAAACCAACAAACGAACAAACCAACAAACCAACAAACCAACAAACCAACAAACCAACAAACCAACAAGCCAACAAACCAACAAACCAACAAGTCAACAAACCAACAAACCAACAAGCCAACAAACAAACAAACCAACAAACCAAAAAACCAACAAACCAACAAACCAACAAACCAACAAACTGACAAACCAACAAGCCAACAAACCAACAAACCAACAAACCAACAAGCCAACAAATCAACAAGCCAACAAACTAACAAACCAACAAACCAACAAACCAACAAACCAACAAACCGACAAGCCAACAAACCAACAAACCAACAAACCAACCAACCAACAAGCCAACAAATCAACAAACCAACAAGCCAACAAGCCAACAAGCCAACAAACCACAAACCAACAAACCAACAAACCAACAAACCAACAAGCCAACAAACCAACAAACAAATAAACCAACAAACCAACAAGCCAAGAAACCAACAAACCAACATGCCAACAAACCAACAAACTAAGTAACCAACAAGCCAACAAACCAACAAACCAACAAACCAACAAGCCAACAAACCAACAAACTTAGTAACCAACAAACCAACAAACCAACAAACCAACAAACCAACATGCCAACAAACCAAAAAACTAAGTAACCAACAAGCCAACAAACCAACAAACCAACAAGCCAACAAGCAAACAAACCAACAAACCAACAAACCAACAAGCCAACAAACCAACAAACCAATAAACCAACAAACCAACAAGCCAACAAGCCAACAAACCAACAAACCAACAAACCAACAAACCAACAAACCAACAAAGCAACAAACCAAAAACCAACAAACCAAAAAACCAACAAACCAACAAACCATCAAACGAACAAAGCAACAAGCCAACAAGCCAACAAACCAACAAACCAACAAGCCAACAAACCAACAAACCAACAAGCCAACAAGCCAAGAAACCAACAAACCAACAAACCAAAAAGCCAACAAACCAACAAACCAACAAACCAACAAGCCAACAAACCAACAAGCCAACAAACCAACAAACCAACAAACCAAGTAACCAAAAAGCGAACAAACTAACATACCAACAAGCCAACAAACCAACAAACCAACAAGCCAACAAGCCAACAAACCAACAAACCAACAAACCAACAAGCCAACAAACCAACAAACCAACAAACCAACAAACCAAGTAATCAACAAACCAACAAACTATCAAACGAACAAAGCAACAAACCAACAAGCCAACAAACCAACAATCCAACAAACCAACAAACCAACATGGCAACAAACCAACAAACTAAGTAACCAACAAGCCAACAAACCAACAAACCAACAAACCAACATGCCAACAAACCAACAAACTAAGTAACCAACAAGCCAACAAACCAACAAACCAACAAGCTAACAAGCCAACAAGCCAACAAACCAACAAACCAACAAACCAACAAGCCAACAAACCAATAAGCCAACAACCCAACAAACCAACAAGCCAACAAGCCAACAAACCAACAAACCAACAAACCAAGAAGCCAACAAACCAACAAACCAAGAAACCAACAAACCTACAAATTAACAAGCCAACAACCCAACAAACCAACAAAGCAACAAGCCAACAAACCAACAAGCCAACAAACCAACAAACCAACAAACCAAGTAACCAAAAAGCCAACAAACTAACAAACCAACAAGCCAACAAGCCAACAAACCAACAAACCAACAAGTCAACAAACCAACAAACCAACAAGCCAACAAACAAACAAACCAACAAACCAAAAAACCAACAAACCAACAAACCAACAAACCAACAAACTAACAAACCAACAAGCCAACAAACCAACAAACCAACAAACCAACAAGCCAAAAAATCAACAAGCCAACAAACTAACAAACCAACAAACCAACAAACCAACAAACCAACAAACCAACAAGCCAACAAACCAACAAACCAACAAACCAACCAACCAACAAGCCAACAAGTCAACAAACCAACAAACCAACAAGCCAACAAACCAACAAACCAACAAACCAACAAACCAACAAACCAACAAACCAACAAACCAACAAGCCAACAAACCAACAAACAAATAAACCAACAAACCAACAAACCAACAAGCCAACAAGCCAACAAGCCAACAAACCAACAAACCAACAAACCAACAAACCAACAAGCCAACAAACCAACAAACCAACAAACCAACAAGCCAACAAGCCAACAAACCAACAAACCAACAAGCCAAGAAACCAACAAACCAACATGCCAACAAACCAACAAACTAAGTAACCAACAAGCCAACAAACCAACAAACCAACAAACCAACATGCCAACAAACCAACAAACTTAGTAACCAACAAACCAACAAACCAACAAACCAAAAAACCAACAAACCAACAAGCCAACAAACCAACAAACTAAGTAACCAACAAGCCAACAAACCAACAAACCAACAAGCCAACAAACCAACAAGCCAACAAACCAACAAACCAATAAACAAATAAACAAACAAACCAACAAACCAACAAGCCAACAAGCCAACAAACCAACAAACCAACAAACCAACAAGCCAACAAACCAACAAACCAACAAACCAACAAACCAACAAGCCAGCAAACCAACAAACAAATAAACCAACAAACCAAAAAACCAACAAACCAACAAACCAACAAACCAACAAACAAACAAACCAACAAACCAACAAGCCAACAAGCCAACAAACCAACAAGCCAACAAACCAACAAACCAACAAACAAATAAACAAATAAACCAACAAAATAACAAACCAACAAACCAACAAACCAACAAACCAACAAACAAATAAACCAACAAACCAACAAACCAACAAACCAACAAACCAACATACCAACAAACCAACAAACCAATTAACCAACAACCCAACAAACGGACAAACCAACAAACCAACAAACCAACAAACTAACAAACCAACAAGTCAACAAGCCAACAAACCAACAAACCAACAAACCAACAAGCCAACAAACCCACAAGCCAACAAACCAACAAACCAACAAACCAAAAAACCAACAAACTAACAAACCAACAAGCCAACAAACCAACAAACCAACAAGCCAACAAACCAACAACCCAACAACCCAACAAACCAACAAACCAACAAGCCATCAAACCAACAAACCAACAAACCAAGTAACCAACAAGCCAACAAACGAACAAACCAACAAACCTACAAACAAATAAACCAACAAACCAACAAACCAACAAACCAACAAACCAACAAACCAACAAACCAATTAACGAACAAACCAACAAACGAACAAACCAACAAACCAACAAACCAACAAACCAACAAACCAACAAACCAACAAGCCAACAAACCAACAAACCGACAAGTCAACAAACCAACAAACCAACAAGCCAACAAACAAACAAACCAACAAACCAAAAAACCAACAAACCAACAAACCAACAAACCAACAAACTGACAAACCAACAAGCCAACAAACCAACAAACCAACAAACCAACAAGCCAACAAATCAACAAGCCAACAAACTAACAAACCAACAAACCAACAAACCAACAAACCAACAAACCGACAAGCCAACAAACCAACAAACCAACAAACCAACCAACCAACAAGCCAACAAATCAACAAACCAACAAGCCAACAAACCAACAAACCAACAAACCAGCAAGCCAACAAGTCAACAAACCAACAAACCAGCAAGCCAACAAGCCAACAAGCCAACAAACCACAAACCAACAAACCAACAAACCAACAAACCAACAAGCCAACAAACCAACAAACAATTAAACCAACAAACCAACAAGCCAAGAAACCAACAAACCAACATGCCAACAAACCAACAAACTAAGTAACCAACAAGCCAACAAACCAACAAACCAACAAACCAACAAGCCAACAAACCAACAAACTTAGTAACCAACAAACCAACAAACCAACAAACCAACAAACCAACATGCCAACAAACCAAAAAACGAAGTAACCAACAAGCCAACAAACCAACAAACCAACAAGCCAACAAGCAAACAAACCAACAAACCAACAAACCAACAAGCCAACAAACCAACAAACCAATAAACCAACAAACCAACAAGCCAACAAGCCAACAAACCAACAAACCAACAAACCAACAAGCCAACAAACCAACAAACCAACAAGCCAACAAACCAACAAACTAAGTAACCAACAAGCCAACAAACTAACAAACCAACAAGCCAACAAACCAACAAACAAATAAACCAACAAACCAACAAACCAACAAAGCAACAAACCAACGAGCCAACAAGCCAACACACCAACAAACCAACAAACCAACAAGCCAACAAGCCAACAAACCAACAAACCAACAAGCAACAAACCAACAAACCAACAAACCAACAAACCAACAAACCAACAAACTAACAAACTAACAAACTAACAAACCAACAAGCCAACAAACCAACAAACCAACAAGCCAACAAACCAACAAACCAACAAGCCAACAAGCCAACAAACTAACAAACCAACAAGCCAACAAACCAAGAAAGCAACAAACCAACATGCCAACAAACCAACAAACTAAGTAACCAACAAGCCAACAAACCAACAAACCAACAAGCCAACAAGTCAACAAACCAACAAACCAACAAACCAACAAACCAACAAACGAAAAAGCCAACAAACCAACAATCCAACAAACCAACAAACCAACAAACCAACAAGCCAACAAACCAACAAAAAAATAAACCAACAAACCAACAAACCAACAAACCAACAAACCAACAAGCCAACAAGCCAACAAACCAACAAACCAACAAGCCAACAAACCAACAAACCAACAAACCAACAAGCCAACAAACCAACAATCCAACAAACCAACAAACCAACAAACCAACAAGCCAACAAACCAACAAACAAATAAACCAACAAACCAACAAACCAACAAACGAACAAACCAACAAACCAACAAACCAACAAACCAACAAACCAACAAACCAACAAGCCAACAAACCAACAAACCAACAAGTCAACAAACCAACAAACCAACAAGCCAACAAACAAACAAACCAACAAACCAAAAAACCAACAAACCAACAAACCAACAAACCAACAAACTGACAAACCAACAAGCCAACAAACCAACAAACCAACAAACCAACAAGCCAACAAATCAACAAGCCAACAAACTAACAAACCAACAAACCAACAAACCAACAAACCAACAAACCGACAAGCCAACAAACCAACAAACCAACAAACCAACCAACCAACAAGCCAACAAATCAACAAACCAACAAGGCAACAAACCAACAAACCAACAAACCAGCAAGCCAACAAGTCAACAAACCAACAAACCAGCAAGCCAACAAGCCAACAAGCCAACAAACCACAAACCAACAAACCAACAAACCAACAAACCAACAAGCCAACAAACCAACAAACAAATAAACCAACAAACCAACAAGCCAAGAAACCAACAAACCAACATGCCAACAAACCAACAAACTAAGTAACCAACAAGCCAACAAACCAACAAACCAACAAACCAACAAGCCAACAAACCAACAAACTTAGTAACCAACAAACCAACAAACCAACAAACCAACAAACCAACATGCCAACAGACCAAAAAACTAAGTAACCAACAAGCCAACAAACCAACAAACCAACAAGCCAACAAGCAAACAAACCAACAAACCAACAAACCAACAAGCCAACAAACCAACAAACCAACAAACCAACAAACCAACAAGCCAACAAGCCAACAAACCAACAAACCAACAAACCAACAAGCCAACAAACCAACAAACCAACAAGCCAACAAACCAACAAACTAAGTAACCAACAAGCCAACAAACTAACAAACCAACAAGCCAACAAACCAACAAACAAATAAACCAACAAACCAACAAACCAACAAAGCAACAAACCAACGAGCCAACAAGCCAACACACCAACAAACCAACAAACCAACAAGCCAACAAGCCAACAAACCAACAAACCAACAAGCAACAAACCAACAAACCAACAAACCAACAAACCAACAAACCAACAAACTAACAAACTAACAAACTAACAAACCAACAAGCCAACAAACCAACAAACCAACAAGCCAACAAACCAACAAACCAACAAGCCAACAAGCCAACAAACTAACAAACCAACAAGCCAACAAACCAAGAAACCAACAAACCAACATGCCAACAAACCAACAAACTAAGTAACCAACAAGCCAACAAACCAACAAACCAACAAGCCAACAAGTCAACAAACCAACAAACCAACAAACCAACAAACCAACAAACGAACAAGCCAACAAACCAACAATCCAACAAACCAACAAACCAACAAACCAACAAGCCAACAAACCAACAAAAAAATAAACCAACAAACCAACAAACCAACAAACCAACAAGCCAACAAGTTAACAAACCAACAAACCAACAAACCAACAAGCCAACAAACCAACAAGCCAACAAACCAACAAGCCAACAAACCAACAAACCAACAAACCAACAAACCAACAAGCCAACAAGCCAACAAACCAACAAACCAACAAGCCAACAAACCAACAAACCAACAAACCAACAAGCCAACAAACCAACAATCCAACAAACCAACAAACCAACAAACCAACAAGCCAACAAACCAACAAACAAATAAACCAACAAACCAACAAACCAACAAACCAACAAGCCAACAAGTCAACAAACCAACAAACCAACAAACCAACAAGCCAACAAACCAACAAGCCAACAAACCAACAAACCAACAAACCAACAAACCAACAAACCAACAAGCCAACAAGCCAACAAACCAACAAACCAACAAGCCAACAAACCAACAAACCAACAAACCAACAAGCCAACAAGCCAACAAACCAACAAACCAACAAGCCAACAAACCAACAAACCAACAAACCAACATGCCAACAAACCAACAAACTAAGTAACCAACAAGCCAACAAACCAACAAACCAACAAACCAACATGCCAACAAACCAACAAACTAAGTAACCAACAAGCCAACAAACCAACAAACAAACAAGCCAACAAACCAACAAACCAACACACCAACATGCCAACAAACCAGCAAACTAAGTAACCAACAAGCCAACAAACCAACAAACCGAAAAGCCAACAAACCAACAAGCCAACAAACCAACAATCCAACAAACCAACAAACTAACAAACCAACAAGCCAACAAACCAACAAACCAACAAGCCAACAAACCAACAAACCAACAAACCAACAAGCCAACAAACCAACAATCCAACAAACCAACAAACCAACAAACCAACAAGCCAACAAACCAACAAACAAATAAACCAACAAACCAACAAACCATCAAACCAACATGCCAACAAACCAACAAACTAAGTAACCAACAAGCCAACAAACCAACAAACCAACAAACCAACATGCCAACAAACCAACAAACTAAGTAACCAACAAGCCAACAAACCAACAAACCAACAAGCCAACAAACCAACAAACCAACAAACCAACAAACCAACAAGCCAACAAACCAACAAACAAATAAACCAACAAACCAACAAACCAACAAACCAACAAGCCAACAAGTCAACAAACCAACAAACCAACAAACCAACAAGCCAACAAACCAACAAGCCAACAAACCAACAAACCAACAAACCAACAAACCAACAAACCAACAAGTCAACAAGCCAACAAGCCAACAAACCAACAAACTAACAAACCAACAAGCCAACAAACCAACAAGCCAACAAACCAACAAACCAACAAGTCAACAAGCCAACAAACCAACAAACCAACAAACCAACAAGCCAACAAACCAACAAACCAACAAGCCAATAAGCCAACAAACCAACAAACCAACAAACCAACAAGCCAACAAGCTAACAAACCAACAAACCAACAAGCCAACAAACCAACAAACCAACAAGCCAACAAGCCAACAAACCAACAAACCAACAAGCCAACAAGCCAACAAACCAAGAAGCCAACAAACCAACAAACAAATAAACCAACAAATCAACAAACCAACAAGCCAACAAGCCAACAAAAAAACAAACAAACAAACCAACGAGCCAACAAACCAACAAACCAACAAACCAACAAACCAACAAACCAACAAACCAACAAACCAACAAGCCAACAAGCCAACAAACCAAAAAACCAACAAACCAACAAGCCAACAAGCCAACAAACCAACAAACCAACAAACCAACAAGCCAACAAACCAACAAACCAACAAGCCAACAAACCAACAAACCAACAAACCAACAAGCCAACAAACCAACAATCCAACAAACCAACAAACCAACAAACCAACAAGCCAACAAACCAACAAACAAATAAACCAACAAACCAACAGACCAACAAACCAACAAGCCAACAAGTCAACAAACCAACAAACCAACAAACCAACATGCCAACAAACCAACAAGCCAACAAACCAACAAACAAACAAACCAACAAACCAACAAACCAACAAGCCAACAAGCCAACAAACCAACAAACCAACAAGCCAACAAACCAACAAACCATCAAACCAACAAGCCAACAAGCCAACAAACCAACAAACCAACAAGCCAACAAACCAACAAACCAACAAACCAACATGCCAACAAACCAACAAACTAAGTAACCAACAAGCCAACAAACCAACAAACCAACAAACCAACATGCCAACAAACCAACAAACTAAGTAACCAACAAGCCAACAAACCAACAAACCAACAAGCCACCAAACCAACAAACCAACACACCAACATGCCAACAAACCGGCAAACTAAGTAACCAACAAGCCAACAAACCAACAAGCCAACAAACCAACAAGCCAACAAACCAACAAACCAACAAACCAACAAGCCAACAAACCAACAAGCCAACAAACCAACAAACCAACAAGTCAACAAGCCAACAAACCAACAAACCAACAAGCCAACAAGCCAACAAACTAACAAACCAACAAGCCAACAAACCAAGAAACCAACAAACCAACATGCCAACAAACCAACAAACCAACAAGCCAACAAGTCAACAAACCAACAAACCAACAAACCAACAAACCAACAAACGAACAAGCCAACAAACCAACAATCCAACAAACCAACAAACCAACAAACCAACAAGCCAACAAACCAACAAAAAAATAAACCAACAAACCAACAAACCAACAAACCAACAAGCCAACAAGTTAACAAACCAACAAACCAACAAACCAACAAGCCAACAAACCAACAAGCCAACAAACCACCAAGCCAACAAACCAACAAACCAACAAACCAACAAACCAACAAGCCAACAAGCCAACAAACCAACAAACCAACAAGCCAACAAACCAACAAACCAACAAACCAACAAGCCAACAAACCAACAATCCAACAAACCAACAAACCAACAAACCAACAAGCCAACAAACCAACAAACAAATAAACCAACAAACCAACAAACAAACAAACCAACAAGCCAACAAGTCAACAAACCAACAAACCAACAAACCAACAAGCCAACAAACCAACAAGCCAACAAACCAACAAACCAACAAACCAACAAACCAACAAACCAACAAGCCAACAAGCCAACAAACCAACAAACCAACAAGCCAACAAACCAACAAACCAACAAACCAACAAGCCAACAAGCCAACAAACCAACAAACCAACAAGCCAACAAACCAACAAACCAACAAACCAACATGCCAACAAACCAACAAACTAAGTAACCAACAAGCCAACAAACCAACAAACCAACAAACCAACATGCCAACAAACCAACAAACTAAGTAACCAACAAGCCAACAAACCAACAAACAAACAAGCCAACAAACCAACAAACCAACACACCAACATGCCAACAAACCAGCAAACTAAGTAACCAACAAGCCAACAAACCAACAAACCGAAAAGCCAACAAACCAACAAGCCAACAAACCAACAATCCAACAAACCAACAAACTAACAAACCAACAAGCCAACAAACCAACAAACCAACAAGCCAACAAACCAACAAACCAACAAACCAACAAGCCAACAAACCAACAATCCAACAAACCAACAAACCAACAAACCAACAAGCCAACAAACCAACAAACAAATAAACCAACAAACCAACAAACCATCAAACCAACATGCCAACAAACCAACAAACTAAGTAACCAACAAGCCAACAAACCAACAAACCAACAAACCAACATGCCAACAAACCAACAAACTAAGTAACCAACAAGCCAACAAACCAACAAACCAACAAGCCAACAAACCAACAAACCAACAAACCAACAAACCAACAAGCCAACAAACCAACAAACAAATAAACCAACAAACCAACAAACCAACAAACCAACAAGCCAACAAGTCAACAAACCAACAAACCAACAAACCAACAAGCCAACAAACCAACAAGCCAACAAACCAACAAACCAACAAACCAACAAACCAACAAACCAACAAGTCAACAAGCCAACAAGCCAACAAACCAACAAACTAACAAACCAACAAGCCAACAAACCAACAAGCCAACAAACCAACAAACCAACAAGTCAACAAGCCAACAAACCAACAAACCAACAAACCAACAAGCCAACAAACCAACAAACCAACAAGCCAATAAGCCAACAAACCAACAAACCAACAAACCAACAAGCCAACAAGCTAACAAACCAACAAACCAACAAGCCAACAAACCAACAAACCAACAAGCCAACAAGCCAACAAACCAACAAACCAACAAGCCAACAAGCCAACAAACCAAGAAGCCAACAAACCAACAAACAAATAAACCAACAAATCAACAAACCAACAAGCCAACAAGCCAACAAAAAAACAAACAAACAAACCAACGAGCCAACAAACCAACAAACCAACAAACCAACAAACCAACAAACCAACAAACCAACAAACCAACAAGCCAACAAGCCAACAAACCAAAAAACCAACAAACCAACAAGCCAACAAGCCAACAAACCAACAAACCAACAAACCAACAAGCCAACAAACCAACAAACCAACAAGCCAACAAACCAACAAACCAACAAACCAACAAGCCAACAAACCAACAATCCAACAAACCAACAAACCAACAAACCAACAAGCCAACAAACCAACAAACAAATAAACCAACAAACCAACAGACCAACAAACCAACAAGCCAACAAGTCAACAAACCAACAAACCAACAAACCAACATGCCAACAAACCAACAAGCCAACAAACCAACAAACAAACAAACCAACAAACCAACAAACCAACAAGCCAACAAGCCAACAAACCAACAAACCAACAAGCCAACAAACCAACAAACCATCAAACCAACAAGCCAACAAGCCAACAAACCAACAAACCAACAAGCCAACAAACCAACAAACCAACAAACCAACATGCCAACAAACCAACAAACTAAGTAACCAACAAGCCAACAAACCAACAAACCAACAAACCAACATGCCAACAAACCAACAAACTAAGTAACCAACAAGCCAACAAACCAACAAACCAACAAACCAACAAGCCACCAAACCAACAAACCAACACACCAACATGCCAACAAACCGGCAAACTAAGTAACCAACAAGCCAACAAACCAACAAGCCAACAAACCAACAAGCCAACAAACCAACAAACCAACAAACCAACAAGCCAACAAACCAACAAGCCAACAAACCAACAAACCAACAAGTCAACAAGCCAACAAACCAACAAACCAACAAACCAACAAGCCAACAAACCAACAAACCAACAAGCCAACAAGCCAACAAACCAACAAACCAACAAACCAACAAGCCAACAAGCTAACAAACCAACAAACCAACAAGCCAACAAACCAACAAACCAACAAGCCAACAAGCCAACAAACCAACAAACCAACAAGCCAACAAGCCAACAAACCAACAAACCAAGAAGCCAACAAACCAACAAACAAATAAACCAACAAATCAACAAACCAACAAGCCAACAAGCCAACAAACCAACAAACCAACAAACCAACAAGCCAACAAACCAACAAACCAACAAACCAACAAACCAACAAACCAACAAACCAACAAGCCAACAAGCCAACAAACCAAAAAACCAACAAACCAACAAGCCAACAAGCCAACAAACCAACAACCCAACAAGCCAACAAGCCAACAAACCAACAAACCAACAAGCCAACAAACCAACAAACCAACAAACCAACAAACCAACGAACTAAGTAACCAACAAGCCAACAAACCAACAAACCAACAAAACAACAAGCCAACAAACCAACAAACCAACAAACCAACAAGCCAACAA
The DNA here is from genome assembly GCA_958298945.1 of Atherix ibis. Taxonomy (NCBI): domain Eukaryota; kingdom Metazoa; phylum Arthropoda; class Insecta; order Diptera; family Athericidae; genus Atherix; species Atherix ibis. Next base: position 94,293,265 of record OY282608.1, read on the forward strand.
ACCAACAAACCAACAAACCAACAAACCAACAAACCAACAAACCAACAAACCAACAAGCCAACAAGCCAACAAACCAACAAACCAACAAGCCAACAAACCAACAAGCCAACAAACCAACAAACCAACAAGCCAACAAGCCAACAAACCAACAATCCAACAAGCCAATAAGCCAACAAACCAACAAACCAACAAACCAACAATTAAATAAACGAACAAACCAACAAACCAACAAGCCAACAAGCCAACAAACCAACAAACCAACAAACCAACAAACCAACAAGCCAACAAACCAACAAACCAACAAACCAACAAACCAACAAACCAACAAGCCAACAAGCCAACAAACCAACAGACCAACAAGCCAACAAGCCAACAAACCAACAAACAAATAAACCAACGAACCAACAAACCAAACAACCAACAAACCAACAAACCAAAAAACCAACAAACCAACAAGCCAACAAGCCAACAAACCAACAAACTAACGAACCAACAAACGAACTAACCAACAAACCAACAAGCCAACAAGCCAACAAACCAACAAACCATTAAACCAACAAACCAACAAACCAACAAGCCAACAAGCCAACAAACCAACAAACCAACAAACCAACAAGCTAACAAGCCAACAAGCCAACAAATCAACAAACCAACAAGCCAACAAACCAACAAGCCAACAAGCCAACAAACCAACAAAACCAACAAACCAAGTAACCAACAAACCAACAAACCATCAAACGAACAAAGCAACAAACCAACAAGCCAACAAACCAACAAGCCAACAAACCAACAAACCAACAAACCAACATGCCAACAAACCAACAAACTAAGTAACCAACAAGCCAACAAACCAACAAACCAACAAAATAACAAGCCAACAAACCAACAAGCCAACAAACCAACAAACCAACAAGCCAACAAGCCAACAAACCAACAAACCAACAAGCCAACAAACCAGCAAACAAATAAACCAACAAACCAACAAACCAACAAACCAACAAGCCAACAAACCAACATACCAACAAACCAACAAACCAAGAAACCAAAAAACCAACAAACCAACAATCCAACAAGCCAACAAACCAACAAACTAACATACCAACAAACCAACAAACTAAGTAACCAACAAGCCAACAAACCAACAAACCAACAAGCCAACAAACCAACAAACCAACAAACCAACAAGCCAACAAACCAACAAACAAATAAACCAACAAACCAACAAACCAACAAACCAACAAGCCAACAAGTCAACAAACCAACAAACCAACAAACCAACAAGCCAACAAACCAACAAGCCAACAAACCAACAAACCAACAAACCAACAAACCAACAAACCAACAAGCCAACAAGCCAACAAGCCAACAAACCAACAAACCAACAAACCAACAAGCCAACAAACCAACAAGCCAACAAACCAACAAACCAACAAGTCAACAAGCCAACAAACCAAGAAACCAACAAACCAACAAGCCAACAAACCAACAAACCAACAAGCCAATAAGCCAACAAACCAACAAACCAACAAACCAACAAGCCAACAAGCTAACAAACCAACAAACCAACAAGCCAACAAACCAACAAACCGACAAGCCAACAAGCCAACAAACCAACAATTCAACAAGCCAACAAGCCAACAAACCAAGAAGCCAACAAACCAACAAACAAATAAACCAACAAATCAACAAACCAACAAGCCAACAAGCCAACAAACCAACAAACCAACAAACCAACGAGCCAACAAACCAACAAACCAACAAACCAACAAACCAACAAACCAACAAACCAACAAACCAACAAGCCAACAAGCCAACAAACCAAAAAACCAACAAACCAACAAGCCAACAAGCCAACAAACCAACAAACCAACAAGCCAACAAACCAACAAACCAACAAGCCAACAAACCAACAAACCAACAAACCAACAAGCCAACAAACCAACAATCCAACAAACCAACAAACCAACAAACCAACAAGCCAACAAACCAACAAACAAATAAACCAACAAACCAACAGACCAACAAACCAACAAGCCAACAAGTCAACAAACCAACAAACCAACAAACCAACATGCCAACAAACCAACAAGCCAACAAAACAACAAACAAACAAACCAACAAACCAACAAACCAACAAGCCAACAAGCCAACAAACCAACAAACCAACAAGCCAACAAACCAACAAACCATCAAACCAACAAGCCAACAAGCCAACAAACCAACAAACCAACAAGCCAACAAACCAACAAACCAACAAACCAACATGCCAACAAACCAACAAACTAAGTAACCAACAAGCCAACAAACCAACAAACCAACAAACCAACATGCCAACAAACCAACAAACTAAGTAACCAACAAGCCAACAAACCAACAAACCAAGAAGCCACCAAACCAACAAACCAACACACCAACATGCCAACAAACCGGCAAACTAAGTAACCAACAAGCCAACAAACCAACAAACCAACAAGCCAACAAGCCAACAAACCAACAAACCAACAAACCAACAAGCCAACAAACCATCAAGCCAACAAACCAACAAACCAACAAGTCAACAAGCCAACAAACCAACAAACCAACAAACCAACAAGCCAACAAACCAACAAACCAACAAGCCAACAAGCCAACAAACCAACAAACCAACAAACCAACAAGCCAACAAGCTAACAAACCAACAAACCAACAAGCCAACAAACCAACAAACCAACAAGCCAACAAGCCAACAAACCAACAAACCAACAAGCCAACAAGCCAACAAACCAACAAACCAAGAAGCCAACAAACCAACAAACAAATAAACCAACAAATCAACAAACCAACAAGCCAACAAGCCAACAAACCAACAAACCAACAAACCAACAAGCCAACAAACCAACAAACCAACAAACCAACAAACCAACAAACCAACAAGCCAACAAGCCAACAAACCAAAAAACCAACAAACCAACAAGCCAACAAGCCAACAAACCAACAACCCAACAAGCCAACAAGCCAACAAACCAACAAACCAACAAGCCAACAAACCAACAAACCAACAAACCAACAAACCAACGAACTAAGTAACCAACAAGCCAACAAACCAACAAACCAACAAAACAACAAGCCAACAAACCAACAAACCAACAAACCAACAAGCCAACAAACCAACAAACCAACAAACCAACAAACCAACAAACCAACAAACCAACAAACCAACAAGCCAACAAGCCAACAAACCAACAAACCAACAAGCCAACAAACCAACAAGCCAACAAACCAACAAACCAACAAGCCAACAAGCCAACAAACCAACAATCCAACAAGCCAATAAGCCAACAAACCAACAAACCAACAAGCCAACAAACCAACAAACAAATAAACGAACAAACCAACAAACCAACAAGCCAACAAGCCAACAAACCAACAAACCAACAAACCAACAAACCAACAAGCCAACAAACCAACAAACCAACAAACCAACAAACCAACAAACCAACAAGCCAACAAGCCAACAAACCAACAGACCAACAAGCCAACAAGCCAACAAACCAACAAACAAATAAACCAACGAACCAACAAACCAAACAACCAACAAACCAACAAACCAAAAAACCAACAAACCAACAAGCCAACAAGCCAACAAACCAACAAACTAACGAACCAACAAACGAACTAACCAACAAACCAACAAGCCAACAAGCCAACAAACCAACAAACCATTAAACCAACAAACCAACAAACCAACAAGCCAACAAGCCAACAAACCAACAAACCAACAAACCAACAAGCTAACAAGCCAACAAACCAACAAATCAACAAACCAACAAGCCAACAAACCAACAAGCCAACAAGCCAACAAACCAACAAAACCAACAAACCAAGTAACCAACAAACCAACAAACCATCAAACGAACAAAGCAACAAACCAACAAGCCAACAAACCAACAAGCCAACAAACCAACAAACCAACAAACCAACATGCCAACAAACCAACAAACTAAGTAACCAACAAGCCAGCAAACCAACAAACCAACAAAATAACAAGCCAACAAACCAACAAGCCAACAAACCAACAAACCAACAAGCCAACAAGCCAACAAACCAACAAACCAACAAGCCAACAAACCAACAAACAAATAAACCAACAAACCAACAAACCAACAAACCAACAAGCCAACAAACCAACATACCAACAAACCAACAAACCAAGAAACCAAAAAACCAACAAACCAACAAGCCAACAAGCCAACAAACCAACAAACTAACATACCAACAAACGAACTAACCAACAAACTAACAAGCCAACAAACCAACAAACCAACAAACCAACAAACCAACAAGCCAACAAGCCAACAAACCAACAAACCAACAAGCCAACAAACCAACAAACAAATAAACCAACAAACCAACAAACCAACAAACCAACAAGCCAACAAACCAACATACCAACAAACCAACAAACCAAGAAACCAAAAAACCAACAAACCAACAAGCCAACAAGCCAACAAACCAACAAACTAACATACCAACAAACGAACTAACCAACAAACTAACAAGCCAACAAACCAACAAACCAACAAACCAACAAACCAACAACCCAGCAAACCAACAAGCCAACAAACCAACAAACCAACAAGCCAACAAACCAACAAACAAATAAACCAACAAACCAACAAGCCAACAAACCAACAAACCAAGAAACCAAAAAACCAACAAACCAACAAACCAACAAGCCAACAAGCCAACAAACCAACAAACTAACATACCAACAAACGAACTAACCAACAAACTAACAAGCCAACAAACCAACAAAATAACAAACCAACAAACCAACAAGCCAGCAAACCAACAAACCAACAAAATAACAAGCCAACAAACCAACAAGCCAACAAACCAACAAGCCAACAAACCAACAAACCAACAAGTCAACAAACCAACAAGCCAACAAGCCAACAAACCAACAAACCAACAAACCAACAAGCCAACAAACCAACAAGCCAACAAACCAACAAACCAACAAATCAACAAGCCAACAAACCAACAAACCAACAAACCAACAAGCCAACAAACCAACAAACCAACAAGCCAATAAGCCAACAAACCAACAAACCAACAAACCAACAAGCCAACAAGCTAACAAACCAACAAACCAACATGCCAACAAACCAACAAACCAACAAGCCAACAAGCCAACAAACCAACAAATCAACAAGCCAACAAGCCAACAAACCAACAAACCAAGAAGCCAACAAACCAACAAACAAATAAACCAACAAATCAACAAACCAACAAGCCAACAAGCCAACAAACCAACAAACCAACAAACCAACGAGCCAACAAACCAACAAACCAACAAACCAACAAACCAACAAACCAACAAACCAACAAGCCAACAAGCCAACAAACCAAAAAACCAACAAACCAACAAGCCAACAAGCCAACAAACCAACAAACCAACAAGCCAACAAACCAACAAACCAACAAGCCAACAAACCAACAAACCAACAAACCAACAAGCCAACAAACCAACAATCCAACAAACCAACAAACCAACAAACCAACAAGCCAACAAACCAAAAAACAAATAAACCAACAAACCAACAAACCAACAAACCAACAAGCTAACAAGTCAACAAACCAACAAACCAACAAACCAACAAGCCAACAAACCAACAAGCCAACAAACCAACAAACCAACAAACCAACAAACCAACAAACCAACAAGCCAACAAGCCAACAAACCAACAAACCAACAAGCCAACAAACCAACAAACCATCAAACCAACAAGCCAACAAGCCAACAAACCAACAAACCAACAAGCCAACAAACCAACAAACCAACAAACCAACATGCCAACAAACCAACAAACTAAGTAACCAACAAGCCAACAAACCAACAAACCAACAAACCAACATGCCAACAAACCAACAAACTAAGTAACCAACAAGCCAACAAACCAACAAACCAACAAGCCAACAAACCAACAAGCCAACACAACAACATGCCAACAAACCGGCAAACTAAGTAACCAACAAGCCAACAAACCAACAAACCAACAAGCCAACAAGCCAACAAACCAACAAACCAACAAACCAACAAGCCAACAAACCAACAAGCCAACAAACCAACAAACCAACAAGTCAACAAGCCAACAAACCAACAAACCAACAAACCAACAAGCCAACAAACCAACAAACCAACAAGCCAAAAAGCCAACAAACCAACAAACCAACAAACCAACAAGCCAACAAGCTAACAAACCAACAAACCAACAAGCCAACAAACCAACAAACCAACAAGCCAACAAGCCAACAAACCAACAAACCAACAAGCCAACAAGCCAACAAACCAACAAACCAAGAAGCCAACAAACCAACAAACAAATAAACCAACATATCAACAAACCAACAAACCAACAAACCAACAAACCAACAAGCCAACAAGCCAACAAACCAACAAACCAACAAGCCAACAAACCAACAAGCCAACAAACCAACAAACCAACAAGCCAACAAGCCAACAAACCAACAATCCAACAAGCCAATAAGCCAACAAACCAACAAACCAACAAACCAACAAACCAACAAACCAACAAGCCAACAAGCCAACTAACCAAAAAACCAACAAACCAACAAGCCAACAAGCCAACAAACCAACAAACCAACAAGCCAACAAGCCAACAAACCAACAAACCAATAAGCCAACAAACCAACAAACCAACAAACCAACATGCCAACAAACCAACGAACTAAGTAACCAACAAGCCAACAAACCAACAAAACAACAAGCCAACAAACCAACAAACCAACAAACCAACAAGCCAACAAACCAACAAACCAACAAACCAACAAGCCAACAAGCCAACAAACCAACAAACCAACAAGCCAACAAACCAACAAACCAACAAACCAACATGCCAACAAACCAACGAACTAAGTAACCAACAAGCCAACAAACCAACAAAACAACAAGCCAACAAACCAACAAACCAACAAACCAACAAGCCAACAAACCAACAAACCATCAAACCAACAAGCCAACAAGCCAACAAACCAACAAACCAACAAGCCAACAAACCAACAAACCAACAAACCAACATGCCAACAAACCAACAAACTAAGTAACCAACAAGCCAACAAACCAACAAACCAACAAACCAACATGCCAACAAACCAACAAACTAAGTAACCAACAAGCCAACAAACCAACAAACCAACAAGCCAACAAACCAACAAGCCAACACAACAACATGCCAACAAACCAACAAACTAAGTAACCAACAAGCCAACAAACCAACAAACCAACAAACCAACATGCCAACAAACCAACAAACTAAGTAACCAACAAGCCAACAAACCAACAAACCAACAAGCCAACAAGCCAACAAACCAACAAACCAACAAACCAACAAGCCAACAAACCAACAAGCCAACAAACCAACAAACCAACAAGTCAACAAGCCAACAAACCAACAAACCAACAAACCAACAAGCCAACAAACCAACAAACCAACAAGCCAACAAGCCAACAAACCAACAAACCAACAAACCAACAAGCCAACAAGCTAACAAACCAACAAACCAACAAGCCAACAAACCAACAAACCAACAAGCCAACAAGCCAACAAACCAACAAACCAACAAGCCAACAAGCCAACAAACCAACAAACCAAGAAGCCAACAAACCAACAAACAAATAAACCAACATATCAACAAACCAACAAGCCAACAAGCCAACAAACCAACAAACCAACAAACCAACAAGCCAACAAACCAACAAACCAACAAACCAACAAACCAACAAACCAACAAACCAACAAGCCAACAAGCCAACAAACCAAAAAACCAACAAACCAACAAGCCAACAAGCCAACAAACCAACAAACCAACAAGCCAACAAGCCAACAAACCAACAAACCAACAAGCCAACAAACCAACAAACCAACAAACCAACATGCCAACAAACCAACGAACTAAGTAACCAACAAGCCAACAAACCAACAAAACAACAAGCCAACAAACCAACAAACCAACAAACCAACAAGCCAACAAACCAACAAACCAACAAACCAACAAACCAACAAACCAACAAACCAACAAGCCAACAAGCCAACAAACCAACAAACCAACAAGCCAACAAACCAACAAGCCAACAAACCAACAAACCAACAAGCCAACAAGCCAACAAACCAACAATCCAACAAGCCAATAAGCCAACAAACCAACAAACCAACAAGCCAACAAACCAACAAACAAATAAACGAACAAACCAACAAACCAACAAGCCAACAAGCCAACAAACCAACAAACCAACAAACCAACAAACCAACAAACCAACAAGCCAACAAACCAACAAACCAACAAACCAACAAACTAACAAACCAACAAGCCAACAAGCCAACAAACCAACAAACCAACAAACCAACAAGCCAACAAACCAACAAACAAATAAACCAACGAACCAACAAACCAACCAACCAACAAACCAACAAACCAAAAAACCAACAAACCAACAAGCCAACAAGCCAACAAACCAACAAACTAACGAACCAACAAACGAACTAACCAACAAACCAACAAGCCAACAAGCCAACAAACCAACAAACCATTAAACCAAAAAACCAACAAACCAACAAGCCAACAAGCCAACAAACCAACAAACCAACAAGCCAACAAGCCAACAAACCAACAAACCAACAAACCAACAAACCAACAAACCAACAAGCCAACAAACCAACAAACCAACAAACCAACAAACCAACAAACCAACAAACTAAGTAACCAACAAGCCAACAAACCAACAAGCCAACAAACCAACAAGCCAACAAGCCAACAAACCAACAAACCAACAAAGCAACAAACCAAAAAACCAACAAACCAAAAAACCAACAAACCAAAAAACCATCAAACGAACAAAGCAACAAGCCAACAAGCCAACAAATCAACAAACCAACAAGCCAACAAACCAACAAACCAACAAGCCAACAAGCCAACAAACCAACAAACTAACAAACCAACAAGCCAACAAACCAACAAACCAACAAACCAACAAGCCAACAAACCAACAAGCCAACAAACCAACAAACCAACAAGCCAACAAACCAACAAACCAACAAACCAACATGCCAACAAACCAACGAACTAAGTAACCAACAAGCCAACAAACCAACAAAACAACAAGCCAACAAACCAACAAACCAACAAAACAACAAGCCAACAAACCAACAAACCAACAAACCAACAAACCAACAAACCAACAAACCAACAAGCCAACAAGCCAACAAACCAACAAACCAACAAACCAACAAACCAACAAGCCAACAAACCAACAAACCAACAAACCAACAAACCAACAAACCAACAAACCAACAAACCAACAAGCCAACAAGCCAACAAACCAAAAAACCAACAAACCAACAAGCCAACAAGCCAACAAACCAACAAACCAACAAGCCAACAAGCCAACAAACCAACAAACCAACAAGCCAACAAACCAACAAACCAACAAACCAACATGCCAACAAACCAACGAACTAAGTAACCAACAAGCCAACAAACCAACAAAACAACAAGCCAACAAACCAACAAACCAACAAACCAACAAGCCAACAAACCAACAAACCAACAAACCAACAAACCAACAAACCAACAAACCAACAAGCCAACAAGCCAACAAACCAACAAACCAACAAGCCAACAAACCAACAAGCCAACAAACCAACAAACCAACAAGCCAACAAGCCAACAAACCAACAATCCAACAAGCCAATAAGCCAACAAACCAACAAACCAACAAGCCAACAAACCAACAAACAAATAAACGAACAAACCAACAAACCAACAAGCCAACAAGCCAACAAACCAACAAACCAACAAACCAACAAACCAACAAGCCAACAAACCAACAAACCAACAAACCAACAAACTAACAAACCAACAAGCCAACAAGCCAACAAACCAACAAACCAACAAACCAACAAGCCAACAAACCAACAAACAAATAAACCAACGAACCAACAAACCAACCAACCAACAAACCAACAAACCAAAAAACCAACAAACCAACAAGCCAACAAGCCAACAAACCAACAAACTAACGAACCAACAAACGAACTAACCAACAAACCAACAAGCCAACAAGCCAACAAACCAACAAACCATTAAACCAAAAAACCAACAAACCAACAAGCCAACAAGCCAACAAACCAACAAACCAACAAGCCAACAAACCAACAAACCAACAAACCAACAAACCAACAAACCAACAAGCCAACAAACCAACAAACCAACAAACCAACAAACCAACAAACCAACAAACTAAGTAACCAACAAGCCAACAAATCAACAAGCCAACAAACCAACAAGCCAACAAGCCAACAAACCAACAAACCAACAAAGCAACAAACCAAAAAACCAACAAACCAAAAAACCAACAAACCAAAAAACCATCAAACGAACAAAGCAACAAGCCAACAAGCCAACAAATCAACAAACCAACAAGCCAACAAACCAACAAACCAACAAGCCAACAAGCCAACAAACCAACAAACTAACAAACCAACAAGCCAACAAACCAACAAACCAACAAACCAACAAGCCAACAAACCAACAAGCCAACAAACCAACAAACCAACAAGCCAACAAACCAACAAACCAACAAACCAACATGCCAACAAACCAACGAACTAAGTAACCAACAAGCCAACAAACCAACAAAACAACAAGCCAACAAACCAACAAACCAACAAACCAACAAGCCAACAAACCAACAAACCAACAAACCAACAAACCAACAAACCAACAAACCAACAAGCCAACAAGCCAACAAACCAACAAACCAACAAACCAACAAACCAACAAGCCAACAAACCAACAAACCAACAAACCAACAAACCAACAAACCAACAAACCAACAAGCCAACAAGCCAACAAACCAAAAAACCAACAAACCAACAAGCCAACAAGCCAACAAACCAACAAACCAACAAACCAACAAGCCAACAAGCCAACAAACCAACAAACCAACAAGCCAACAAACCAACAAACCAACAAACCAACATGCCAACAAACCAACGAACTAAGTAACCAACAAGCCAACAAACCAACAAAACAACAAGCCAACAAACCAACAAACCAACAAACCAACAAGCCAACAAACCAACAAACCAACAAACCAACAAACCAACAAACCAACAAACCAACAAGCCAACAAGCCAACAAACCAACAAACCAACAAGCCAACAAACCAACAAGCCAACAAACCAACAAACCAACAAGCCAACAAGCCAACAAACCAACAATCCAACAAGCCAATAAGCCAACAAACCAACAAACCAACAAGCCAACAAACCAACAAACAAATAAACGAACAAACCAACAAACCAACAAGCCAACAAGCCAACAAACCAACAAACCAACAAACCAACAAACCAACAAGCCAACAAACCAACAAACCAACAAACCAACAAACCAACAAACTAACAAACCAACAACCCAACAAGCCAACAAACCAACAAACCAACAAACCAACAAGCCAACAAACCAACAAACAAATAAACCAACGAACCAACAAACCAACCAACCAACAAACCAACAAACCAAAAAACCAACAAACCAACAAGCCAACAAGCCAACAAACCAACAAACTAACGAACCAACAAACGAACTAACGAACAAACCAACAAGCCAACAAGCCAACAAACCAACAAACCATTAAACCAAAAAACCAACAAACCAACAAGCCAACAAGCCAACAAACCAACAAACCAACAAGCCAACAAACCAACAAACCAACAAACCAACAAACCAACAAACCAACAAGCCAACAAACCAACAAACCAACAAACCAACAAACCAACAAACCAACAAACCAACAAACTAAGTAACCAACAAGCCAACAAACCAACAAGCCAACAAACCAACAAGCCAACAAGCCAACAAACCAACAAACCAACAAAGCAACAAACCAAAAAACCAAAAAACAAATAAACCAACAAACCAACAAACCAACAAACCAACAAGCTAACAAGTCAACAAACCAACAAACCAACAAACCAACAAGCCAACAAACCAACAAGCCAACAAACCAACAAACCAACAAACCAACAAACCAACAAACCAACAAGCCAACAAGCCAACAAACCAACAAACCAACTAGCCAACAAACCAACAAACCATCAAACCAACAAGCCAACAAGCCAACAAACCAACAAACCAACAAACCAACAAGCCAACAAACCAACAAACCAACAAACCAACATGCCAACAAACCAACAAACTAAGTAACCAACAAGCCAACAAACCAACAAACCAACAAACCAACATGCCAACAAACCAACAAACTAAGTAACCAACAAGCCAACAAACCAACAAACCAACAAGCCAACAAACCAACAAGCCAACACAACAACATGCCAACAAACCGGCAAACTAAGTAACCAACAAGCCAACAAACCAACAAACCAACAAGCCAACAAGCCAACAAACCAACAAACCAACAAACCAACAAGCCAACAAACCAACAAGCCAACAAACCAACAAACCAACAAGTCAACAAGCCAACAAACCAACAAACCAACAAACCAACAAGCCAACAAACCAACAAACCAACAAGCCAACAAGCCAACAAACCAACAAACCAACAAACCAACAAGCCAACAAGCTAACAAACCAACAAACCAACAAGCCAACAAACCAACAAACCAACAAGCCAACAAGCCAACAAACCAACAAACCAACAAGCCAACAAGCCAACAAACCAACAAACCAAGAAGCCAACAAACCAACAAACAAATAAACCAACATATCAACAAACCAACAAGCCAACAAGCCAACAAACCAACAAACCAACAAACCAACAAGCCAACAAACCAACAAACCAACAAACCAACAAACCAACAAACCAACAAACCAACAAGCCAACAAGCCAACAAACCAAAAAACCAACAAACCAACACGCCAACAAGCCAACAAACCAACAAACCAACAAGCCAACAAGCCAACAAACCAACAAACCAACAAGCCAACAAACCAACAAACCAACAAACCAACATGCCAACAAACCAACGAACTAAGTAACCAACAAGCCAACAAACCAACAAAACAACAAGCCAACAAACCAACAAACCAACAAACCAACAAGCCAACAAACCAACAAACCAACAAACCAACAAACCAACAAACCAACAAACCAACAAGCCAACAAGCCAACAAACCAACAAACCAACAAGCCAACAAACCAACAAGCCAACAAACCAACAAACCAACAAGCCAACAAGCCAACAAACCAACAATCCAACAAGCCAATAAGCCAACAAACCAACAAACCAACAAGCCAACAAACCAACAAACAAATAAACGAACAAACCAACAAACCAACAAGCCAACAAGCCAACAAACCAACAAACCAACAAACCAACAAACCAACAAGCCAACAAACCAACAAACCAACAAACCAACAAACTAACAAACCAACAAGCCAACAAGCCAACAAACCAACAAACCAACAAACCAACAAGCAAACAAACCAACAAACAAATAAACCAACGAACCAACAAACCAACCAACCAACAAACCAACAAACCAAAAAACCAACAAACCAACAAACCAACAAGCCAACAAACCAGCAAACTAACGAACCAACAAACGAACTAACCAACAATTCAACAAGCCAACAAGCCAACAAACCAACAAACCATTAAACCAAAAAACCAACAAACCAACAAGCCAACAAGCCAACAAACCAACAAACCAACAAGCCAACAAACCAACAAACCAACAAACCAACAAACCAACAAACCAACAAGCCAACAAACCAACAAACCAACAAACCAACAAACCAACAAACCAACAAACTAAGTAACCAACAAGCCAACAAACCAACAAGCCAACAAACCAACAAGCCAACAAGCCAACAAACCAACAAACCAACAAAGCAACAAACCAAAAAACCAACAAACCAAAAAACCAACAAACCAAAAAACCATCAAACGAACAAAGCAACAAGCCAACAAGCCAACAAATCAACAAACCAACAAGCCAACAAACCAACAAACCAACAAGCCAACAAGCCAACAAACCAACAAACTAACAAACCAACAAGCCAACAAACCAACAAACCAACAAACCAACAAGCCAACAAACCAACAAGCCAACAAACCAACAAACCAACAAGCCAACAAACCAACAAACCAACAAATTAACATGCCAACAAACCAACGAACTAAGTAAGCAACAAGCCAACAAACCAACAAAACAACAAGCCAACAAACCAACAAACCAACAAACCAACAAGCCAACAAACCAACAAACCAACAAACCAACAAACCAACAAACCAACAAACCAACAAGCCAACAAGCCAACAAACCAACAAACCAACAAACCAACAAACCAACAAACCAACAAGCCAACAAGCCAACAAACCAAAAAACCAACAAACCAACAAGCCAACAAGCCAACAAACCAACAAACCAACAAGCCAACAAGCCAACAAACCAACAAACCAACAAGCCAACAAACCAACAAACCAACAAACCAACATGCCAACAAACCAACGAACTAAGTAACCAACAAGCCAACAAACCAACAAAACAACAAGCCAACAAACCAACAAACAAATAAACCAACGAACCAACAAACCAACCAACCAACAAACCAACAAACCAAAAAACCAACAAACCAACAAGCCAACAAGCCAACAAACCAACAAACTAACGAACCAACAAACGAACTAACCAACAAACCAACAAGCCAACAAGCCAACAAACCAACAAACCATTAAACCAAAAAACCAACAAACCAACAAGCCAACAAGCCAACAAACCAACAAACCAACAAGCCAACAAACCAACAAACCAACAAACCAACAAACCAACAAACCAACAAGCCAACAAACCAACAAACCAACAAACCAACAAACCAACAAACTAAGTAACCGACAAGCCAACAAACCAACAAGCCAACAAACCAACAAGCCAACAAGCCAACAAACCAACAAACCAACAAAGCAACAAACCAAAAAACCAACAAACCAAAAAACCAACAAACCAAAAAACCATCAAACGAACAAAGCAACAAGCCAACAAGCCAACAAATCAACAAACCAACAAGCCAACAAACCAACAAACCAACAAGCCAACAAGCCAACAAACCAACAAACTAACAAACCAACAAGCCAACAAACCAACAAACCAACAAACCAACAAGCCAACAAACCAACAAGCCAACAAACCAACAAACCAACAAGCCAACAAACCAACAAACCAACAAACCAACATGCCAACAAACCAACGAACTAAGTAAGCAACAAGCCAACAAACCAACAAAACAACAAGCCAACAAACCAACAAACCAACAAACCAACAAGCCAACAAACCAACAAACCAACAAACCAACAAACCAACAAACCAACAAACCAACAAGCCAACAAGCCAACAAACCAACAAACCAACAAACCAACAAACCAACAAACCAACAAGCCAACAAGCCAACAAACCAAAAAACCAACAAACCAACAAGCCAACAAGCCAACAAACCAACAAACCAACAAGCCAACAAGCCAACAAACCAACAAACCAACAAGCCAACAAACCAACAAACCAACAAACCAACATGCCAACAAACCAACGAACTAAGTAACCAACAAGCCAACAAACCAACAAAACAACAAGCCAACAAACCAACAAACCAACAAACCAACAAGCCAACAAACCAACAAACCAACAAACCAACAAACCAACAAACCAACAAACCAACAAGCCAACAAGCCAACAAACCAACAAACCAACAAGCCAACAAACCAACAAGCCAACAAACCAACAAACCAACAAGCCAACAAGCCAACAAACCAACAATCCAACAAGCCAATAAGCCAACAAACCAACAAACCAACAAGCCAACAAACCAACAAACAAATAAACGAACAAACCAACAAACCAACAAGCCAACAAGCCAACAAACCAACAAACCAACAAACCAACAAACCAACAAGCCAACAAACCAACAAACCAACAAACCAACAAACCAACAAACTAACAAACCAACAAGCCAACAAGCCAACAAACCAACAAACCAACAAACCAACAAGCCAACAAACCAACAAACAAATAAACCAACGAACCAACAAACCAACCAACCAACAAACCAACAAACCAAAAAACCAACAAACCAACAAGCCAACAAGCCAACAAACCAACAAACTAACGAACCAACAAACGAACTAACCAACAAACCAACAAGCCAACAAGCCAACAAATCAACAAACCATTAAACCAAAAAACCAACAAACCAACAAGCCAACAAGCCAACAAACCAACAAACCAACAAGCCAACAAACCAACAAACCAACAAACCAACAAACCAACAAACCAACAAGCCAACAAACCAACAAACCAACAAACCAACAAACCAACAAACCAACAAACTAAGTAACCAACAAGCCAACAAACCAACAAGCCAACAAACCAACAAGCCAACAAGCCAACAAACCAACAAACCAACAAAGCAACAAACCAAAAAACCAACAAACCAAAAAACCAACAAACCAAAAAACCATCAAACGAACAAAGCAACAAGCCAACAACCCAACAAATCAACAAACCAACAAGCCAACAAACCAACAAACCAACAAGCCAACAAGCCAACAAACCAACAAACTAACAAACCAACAAGCCAACAAACCAACAAACCAACAAACCAACAAGCCAACAAACCAACAAGCCAACAAACCAAGTAACCAACAAACCAACAAACGAACAAAGCAACAAACCAACAAGCCAACAAACCAACAAGCCAACAAACCAACAAACCAACAAACCAACATGCCAACAAACCAACAAACTAAGTAACCAGCAAGGCAACAAACCAACAAACCAACAAGCTAACAAGCCAACAAACCAACAAATCAACAAACCAACAAGCCAACAAACCAACAAGCCAACAAGCCAACAAACCAACAAACCAACAAACCAAGTAACCAACAAACCAACAAACCATCAAACGAACAAAGCAACAAACCAACAAGCCAACAAACCAACAAGCCAACAAACCAACAAACCAACAAACCAACATGCCAACAAACCAACAAACTAAGTAACCAACAAGCCAGCAAACCAACAAACCAACAAAATAACAAGCCAACAAACCAACAAGCCAACAAACCAACAAACCAACAAGCCAAAAAGCCAACAAACCAACAAACCAACAAACCAACAAACCAACAAACCAACAAGCCAACAAGCCAACAAACCAACAAACCAACAAGCCAACAAACCAACAAACAAATAAACCAACAAACCAACAAACCAACAAACCAACAAGCCAACAAACCAACATACCAACAAACCAACAAACCAAGAAACCAAAAAACCAACAAACCAACAAGCCAACAAGCCAACAAACCAACAAACTAACATACCAACAACCGAACTAACCAACAAACTAACAAGCCAACAAACCAACAAACCAACAAACCAACAAACCAACAAACCAACAAACCAACAAACCAACAAACCAACAAACCAACAAACCAACAAGCCAACAAGCCAACAAGCCAACAAACCAACAAACCAACAAGCCAACAAACCAACAAACCAACAAGCCAACAAGCCAACAAACCAACAAAGCAACAAACCAACAAGCCAACAAACCAACAAGCCAACAACCCAACAAACCAACAAGCCAACAAGCCAACAAACCAACAAACCAACAAAACAACAAGCCAACAAACCAACAAACCAACAAGCCAACAAACCAACAAACCAACAAACCAACAAACCAAAAAACCAACAAACTAACAAACCAAAAAACCAACAAACCAACAAGCCAACAAACCAACAAACTAAGTAACCAACAAGCCAACAAACCAACAAACCAACAAGCCAACAAACCAACAAACCAACAAACCAACAAGCCAACAAACCAAGTAACCAAAAAGCCAACAAACTAACAAACCAACAAGCCAACAAGCAAACAAACCAACAAGCCAACAAACCAACAAACCAACAAAGCAACAAGCCAACAAGCCAACGAACCAACAAACCAACAAGCCAACAAACCAATAAACCAACAAACCAACAAGCCAACAAACCGACAAACCAGCAAACCAAGTAACCAAAAAGCCAACAAACTAACAAATCAACAAGCCAACAAGCCAACAAACCAACAAACCAACAAGCCAACAAGCCAACAAACCAACAAACCAACAAACCAACAAACCAACAAACTAAGTAGCCAACAAGCAAACAAACCAACAAACCAACAACCCAACAAGCCAACAAACCAACAAACCAACAAGCCAACAAACCCACAAACCAACAAGCCAACAAACCAACAAACCAACAAACAAAAAAACCAACAAACCAACAAACCAACAAACCAACAAACCAACAAACCAACAAACCAACAAGCCAACAAACCAACAAACCAACAAACCAAGTAACCAAAAAGCCAACAAACTTACAAACCAACAAGCCAACAAGCCAACAAACCAACAAGCCAACAAACCAACAAACCAACAAAGCAACAAGCCAACAAGCCAACAAACCAACAAACCAACAAACCAACAAGCCAACAAACCAACAAACCAACAAACCAACAAGCCAACAAGCCAACAAACTAACAAACCAAGTAACCAAAAAGCCAACAAACTAACAAACCAACAAGCCAACAAGCCAACAAACCAACAAACAAACAAACCAACAAGCCAACAAACCAACAAACCAACAAACCAACAAACCAAAAAACCAACAAACCAACAAGCCAACAAGCCAGCAAGCCAACAAACCAACAAACTAACAAACCAACAAACGAACTAACCAACAAACCAACAAGCCAACAAGCCAACAAACCAACAAACCAACAAACTAAGTAACCAACAAGCCAACAAACCAACAAACGAACAAGCCAACAAGCCAACAAACCAACAAACCAACAAACCAACAAACCAAAAAACCAACAAACCAAAAAACCAACAAACCAACAAACTAATAGACCAACAAACCAACAAGCCAACAAGCCAACAAACCAACAAACCAACAAACCAACAAGCCAACAAACCAACAAGCCAACAAACCAACAAACCAAATAACCAAAAAGCTAACAAACCAACAAGCCAACAAGCCAACAAACCAACAAACCAACAAAGCAACAAGCCAACAAGCCAACAAACCAACAAACCAACAAGTCAACAAACCAACAAAATAACAAGCCAAAAAGCCTACAAACCAACAAACCAACAAACCAACAAGCCAACAAACCAACAAACCAACAAACCAACAAACCAACAAGCCAACAAACCAACAAACCAACAAACCAAAAAACCAACAAACCAAAAAGCCTACAAACCAACAAACCAACAAACCAACAAGCCAACAAACCAACAAACCAACAAACCAACAAACCAACAAGCCAACAAACCAACAAACCAACAAACCAAAAAACCAACAAACCAAAAAACCAACAAACCAACAAACCAACAAACCAACAAACCAACAAGCCAACAAGCCAACAAACTAACAAACCAACAAGCCAACAAACCAACAAGCCAACAAACCAACAAACCAAAAAACCAACAAACCAACAAACCATCAAACGAACAAAGCAACAAGCCAACAAGCCAACAAACCAACAAACCAACAAGCCAACAAACCAACAAACCAACAAGCCAACAAGCCAACAAACCAACAAACCAACAAACCAACAAGCCAACAAACCAACAAACCAACAAGCCGACAAACCAACAAACCAACAAACCAACAAACCATTAAACCAAAAAACCAACAAACCAACAAGCCAACAAGCCAACAAACCAACAAACCAACAAGCCAACAAACCAACAAACCAACAAACCAACAAACCAACAAACCAACAAGCCAACAAACCAACAAACCAACAAACCAACAAACCAACAAACCAACAAACTAAGTAACCAACAAGCCAACAAACCAACAAGCCAACAAACCAACAAGCCAACAAGCCAACAAACCAACAAACCAACAAAGCAACAAACCAAAAAACCAACAAACCAAAAAACCAACAAACCAAAAAACCATCAAACGAACAAAGCAACAAGCCAACAAGCCAACAAATCAACAAACCAATAGGCCAACAAACCAACAAACCAACAAGCCAACAAGCCAACAAACCAACAAACTAACAAACCAACAAGCCAACAAACCAACAAACCAACAAACCAACAAGCCAACAAACCAACAAGCCAACAAACCAACAAACCAACAAACCAAGTAACCAAAAAGCCAAAAAACTAACAAACCAACAAGGCAACAAACCAACAAACCAACAAGCTAACAAGCCAACAAACCAACAAATCAACAAACCAACAAGCCAACAAACCAACAAGCCAACAAGCCAACAAACCAACAAACCAACAAACCAAGTAACCAACAAACCAACAAACCATCAAACGAACAAAGCAACAAACCAACAAGCCAACAAACCAACAAGCCAACAAACCAACAAACCAACAAACCAACATGCCAACAAACCAACAAACTAAGTAACCAACAAGCCAGCAAACCAACAAACCAACAAAATAACAAGCCAACAAACCAACAAGCCAACAAACCAACAAACCAACAAGCCAAAAAGCCAACAAACCAACAAACCAACAAACCAACAAACCAACAAACCAACAAGCCAACAAGCCAACAAACCAACAAACCAACAAGCCAATAAACCAACAAACAAATAAACCAACAAACCAACAAACCAACAAACCAACAAGCCAACAAACCAACTTACCAACAAACCAACAAACCAAGAAACCAAAAAACCAACAAACCAACAAGCCAACAAGCCAACAAACCAACAAACTAACATACCAACAAACGAACTAACCAACAAACTAACAAGCCAACAAACCAACAAACCAACAAACCAACAAACCAACAAACCAACAAACCAACAAACCAACAAACCAACAAACCAACAAACCAACAAGCCAACAAGCCAACAAGCCAACAAACCAACAAACCAACAAGCCAACAAACCAACAAACCAACAAGCCAACAAGCCAACAAACCAACAAAGCAACAAACCAACAAGCCAACAAACCAACAAGCCAACAACCCAACAAACCAACAAGCCAACAAGCCAACAAACCAACAAACCAACAAAACAACAAGCCAACAAACCAACAAACCAACAAGCCAACAAACCAACAAACCAACAAACCAACACACCAAAAAACCAACAAACTAACAAACCAAAAAACCAACAAACCAACAAGCCAACAAACCAACAAACTAAGTAACCAACAAGCCAACAAACCAACAAACCAACAAGCCAACAAACCAACAAACCAACAAACCAACAAGCCAACAAACCAAGTAACCAAAAAGCCAACAAACTAACAAACCAACAAGCCAACAAGCCAACAAACCAACAAGCCAACAAACCAACAAACCAACAAAGCAACAAGCCAACAAGCCAACAAACCAACAAACCAACAAGCCAACAAACCAACAAACCAACAAACCTACAAACCAACAAGCCAACAAACCGACAAACCAACAAACCAAGTAACCAAAAAGCCAACAAACTAACAAACCAACAAGCCAACAAGCCAACAAACCAACAAACCAACAAGCCAACAAGCCAACAAACCAACAAACCAACAAACCAACAAACCAACAAACTAAGTAGCCAACAAGCAAACAAACCAACAAACCAACAACCCAACAAGCCAACAAACCAACAAACCAACAAACCAACAAACCCACAAACCAACAAGCCAACAAACCAACAAACCAACAAACAAAAAAACCAACAAACCAACAAACCAACAAACCAACAAACCAACAAACCAACAAACCAACAAGCCAACAAACCAACAAACCAACAAACCAACAAACCAAGTAACCAAAAAGCCAACAAACTAACAAACCAACAAGCCAACAAGCCAACAAACCAACAAGCCAACAAACCAACAAACCAACAAAGCAACAAGCCAACAAGCCAACAAACCAACAAACCAACAAACCAACAAGCCAACAAACCAACAAACCAACAAACCAACAAGCCAACAAGCCAACAAACTAACAAACCAAGTAACCAAAAAGCCAACAAACTAACAAACCAACAAGCCAACAAGCCAACAAACCAACAAACAAACAAACCAACAAGCCAACAAACCAACAAACCAACAAACCAACAAACCAAAAAACCAACAAACCAACAAGCCAACAAGCCAACAAGCCAACAAACCAACAAACTAACAAACCAACAAACGAACTAACCAACAAACCAACAAGCCAACAAGCCAACAAGCCAACAAACCAACAAACCAACAAACTAAGTAACCAACAAGCCAACAAACCAACAAACGAACAAGCCAACAAGCCAACAAACCAACAAACCAACAAACCAACAAACCAAAAAACCAACAAACCAAAAAACCAACAAACCAACAAACTAATAGACCAACAAACCAACAAGCCAACAAGCCAACAAACCAACAAACCAACAAACCAACAAGCCAACAAACCAACAAGCCAACAAACCAACAAACCAAATAACCAAAAAGCCAAAAAGCTAACAAACCAACAAGCCAACAAGCCAACAAACCAACAAACCAACAAAGCAACAAGCCAACAAGCCAACAAACCAACAAACCAACAAGCCAACAAACCAACAAACCAACAAGCCAAAAAGCCTACAAACCAACAAACCAACAAACCAACAAGCCAACAAACCAACAAACCAACAAACCAACAAACCAACAAGCCAACAAACCAACAAACCAACAAACCAAAAAACCAACAAACCAAAAAACCAACAAACCAACAAACCAACAAACCAACAAACCAACAAGCCAACAAGCCAACAAACTAACAAACCAACAAGCCAACAAACCAACAAGCCAACAAACCAACAAACCAACAAACCAAGTAACCAAAAAGCCAACAAACTAACAAACCAACAAGCCAACAAACCAACAAGCCAACAAGCCAACAAACCAACAAACCAACAAAGCAACAAACCAAAAAACCAACAAACCAAAAAACCAACAAACCAACAAACCATCAAACGAACAAAGCAACAAGCCAACAAGCCAACAAACCAACAAACCAACAAGCCAACAAACCAACAAACCAACAAGCCAACAAGCCAACAAACAAACAAACCAACAAACCAACAAGCCAACAAACCAACAAACCAACAAGCCGACAAACCAACAAACCAACAAACCAACAAATCAACAAGCCAACAAGCCAACAAACCAACAAACCAACAAGCCAACAAACCAACAAACCAACAAGCCAACAAACCAACAAACCAACAAACCAACATGCCAACAAACCAACAAACTAAGTAACCAACAAGCCAACAAATCAACAAACCAACAAGCCAACAAGCCAACAAACCAACAAATTAACAAACCAACAAACCAACAAACCAAGTAACCAACAAACCAACAAACCATCAAACGAACAAAGCAACAAACCAACAAACCAACAAACCAACAAGCCAACAAACCAACAAACAAATAAACCAACAAACCAACAAACCAACAAGCCAACAAACCAACAAACCAACAAACCAACAAACCAACAAGACAACAAACCAACAAACAAATAAACCAACAAACCAAAAAACCAATTAACCAACAAACCAACAAACCAACAAACCAACAAACCAACAAACCAACAAACCAACAAACCAACAAACCAACAAACCAACAAACCACCAAGCCAACAAACCAACAAACCAACAAACCAACAAGCCAACAAACCAACAAACAAATAAACCAACAAACCAACAAACCAACAAACCAACAAACCAAAAAACCAACAAACCAAGGAGCCAACAAGCCAACAAACCAACAAACTAACAAACCAACAAACAAACTAACCAACAAACCAACAAACTAAGTAACCAACAAGCCAACAAACCAACAAACCAACAAGCCAACAAGCCAACAAACCAACAAACCAACAAGCCAACAAACCAACAAACCAACAAACTAACAAACCAACAAACCAACAAACCAATAAGCCAACAAACCAACAAACAAATAAACCAACAAACCAAAAAACCAACAAACCAACAAACTAACAAGCCAACAAACCAACAAACCAACAAACCAAGTAACCAACAAGCCAATAAACCAACAAACCAACAAACCAACAAGCCAACAAACCAACAAACCAACAAGCAAACAAACCAACAAACCAACAAACCAACAAACCAACAAACAAATAAACCAACAAACCAACAAACCAACAAGCCAACAAGGCAACAAACCAACAAGCCAACAAACCAACAAACCAACAAACCAACAAACCAACAAACCAACAAACCAACAAACAAATAAACCAACAAACCAACAAGCCAACAAACCAATAAACAAATAAACCAACAAGCCAACAAACAAACAAACCAACAAACCAACAAACCAACAAGCCAACAAACCAACAAACCAAAAAACCAACAAACCAACAAACCAACAAACCAACAAACCAACAAACCAACAAGCCAACAAACCAACAAACCAAGTAACCAAAAAGCCAACAAACTAACAAACCAACAAGCCAACAAGCCAATAAACCAACAAGCCAACAAACCAACAAACCAACAAAGCAACAAGCCAACAAGCCAACAAACCAACAAACCAACGAGCCAACAAACCAACAAACCAACAAGCCCACAAGCCAACAAACCAACAAACCAAGTAACCAAAAAGCCAACAAACTAACAAACCAACAAGCCAACAAGCCAACAAACCAACAAGCCAACAAACCAACAAACCAACAAAGCAACAAGCCAACAAGCCAACAAACCAGCAATCCAACAAGCCAACAAACCAACAAACGAACAAGCCAACAAGCCAACAAACCAACAAACCAACAAGCCAACAAACCAAAAAACCAATAAACCAAAAAACCAACAAACCAACAAACTAATAGACCAACAAACCAACAAGCCAACAAGCCAACAAACCAACAAACCAACAAACCAACAAGCCAACAAACCAACAAGCCAACAAACCAACAAACCAAATAACCAAAAAGCCAACAAGCTAACAAACCAACAAGCCAACAAGCCAACAAGCCAACAAACCAACAAACCAACAAAGCAACAAGCCAACAAGCCAACAAACCAACAAGCCAACAAACCAACAAACAAATAAACCAACAAACCAACAAACCAACAAGCCAACAAACCAACAAACCAACAAACCAACAAACCAACAAGACAACAAACCAACAAACAAATAAACCAACAAACCAAAAAACCAATTAACCAACAAACCAACAAACCAACAAACCAACAAACCAACAAACCAACAAACCAACAAACCAACAAACCAACAAGCCAAAAAGCCTACAAACCAACAAACGAAAAAACCAACAAGCCAACAAACCAACAAACCAACAAACCAACAAACCAACAAGCCAACAAACCAACAAACTAACAAACCAAAAAACCAACAAACCAAAAAACCAACAAACCAACAAACCAACAAACCAACAAACCAACAAGCCAACAAGCCAACAAACCAACAAACCAACAAGCCAACAAACCAACAAGCCAACAAACCAACAAACCAACAAACCAAGTAACCAAAAAGCCAACAAACTAACAAACCAACAAGCCAACAAACCAACAAGCCAACAAGCCAACAAACCAACAAACCAACAAAGCAACAAACCAAAAAACCAACAAACCAAAAAACCAACAAACCAACAAACCATCAAACGAACAAAGCAACAAGCCAACAAGCCAACAAACCAACAACCAACAAGCCAACAAACCAACAAACCAATAAGCCAACAAGCCAACAAACCAACAAACCAACAAACCAACAAGCCAACAAACCAACAAACCAACAAGCCGACAAACCAACAAACCAACAAACCAACAAACCAACAAATCAACAAGCCAACAAGCCAACAAACCAACAAACCAACAAGCCAACAAACCAACAAACCAACAAGCCAACAAACCAACAAACCAACAAACCAACATGCCAACAAACCAACAAACTAAGTAACCAACAAGCCAACAAACCAACAAATTAACAAACCAACAAACCAACAAACCAAGTAACCAACAAACCAACAAACCATCAAACGAACAAAGCAACAAACCAACAAACCAACAAACCAACAAGCCAACAAACCAACAAACAAATAAACCAACAAACCAACAAACCAACAAGCCAACAAACCAACAAACCAACAAACCAACAAACCAACAAGCCAACAAACCAACAAACAAATAAACCAACAAACCAAAAAACCAATAAACCAACAAACCAACAAACCAACAAACCAACAAACCAACAAACCAACAAACCAACAAACCAACAAACCAACAAACCAACAAGCCAACAAACCAACAAACCAACAAACCAACAAGCCAACAAACCAACAAACAAATAAACTAACAAACCAACAAACCAACAAACCAACAAACCAAAAAACCAACAAACCAAGAAGCCAACAAGCCAACAAACCAACAAACTAACAAACCAACAAACAAACTAACCAACAAACCAACAAACTAAGTAACCAACAAGCCAACAAGCCAACAAACCAACAAGCCAACAAGCCAACAAACCAACAAACCAACAAACCAACAAACCAACAAACCAATAAACTAACAAACCAACAAACCAACAAACCAACAAACCAACAAACCAACAAACAAATAAACCAACAAACCAAAAAACCAACAAACCAACAAACTAACAAGCAAACAAACAAACAAACCAACAAACCAAGTAACCAACAAGCCAATAAACCAACAAACCAACAAACCAACAAACCAACAAGCCAACAAACCAACAAACCAACAAGCAAACAAACCAACAAACCAACAAACCAACAAACAAATAAACCAACAAACCAACAAGCCAACAAACCAATAAACCAACAAACCAACAAGCCAACAAACCAACAAACCAACAAGCCAACAAACCAACAAACCAACAAACCAAGTAACCAAAAAGCCAACAAACCAACAAGCCAACAAGCCAACAAACCAACAAGCCAACAAACCAACAAACCAACAAAGCAACAAGCCAACAAGCCAACAAACCAACAAACCAACGAGCCAACAAACCAACAAACCAACAAGCCCACAAGCCAACAAACCAACAAACCAACAAACCAAGTAACCAAAAAGCCAACAAACTAACAAACCAACAAGCCAACAAGCCAACAAACCAACAAACCAACGAACAAATAAACCAACAAACCAACAAGCCAACAAACCAATAAACCAACAAACCAACAAGCCAACAAACCAACAAACCAACAAATCAACAAACCAACAAGCCAACAAACCAACAAACCAAAAAACCAACAAACCAACAAACCAACAAACCAACAAACCAACAAACCAACAAACCAACAAGCCAACAAACCAACAAACCAACAAACCAAGTAACCAAAAAGCCAACAAACTAACAAACCAACAAGCCAACAAGCCAACAACCAACAAGCCAACAAACCAACAAACCAACAAAGCAACAAGCCAACAAGCCAACAAACCAACAAACCAACGAGCCAACAAACCAAAAAACCAACAAGCCCACAAGCGAACAAACCAACAAACCAACAAACCAAGTAACCAAAAAGCCAACAAACTAACAAATCAACAAGCCAACAAGCCAACAAACCAACAAGCCAACAAACCAACAAACCAACAAATCAACAATCCAACAAGCCAACAAACCAGCAATCCAACAAGCCAACAAACCAACAAACCAACAAGCCAACAAACCAACAAAGCAAGAAACCAAAAAACCAACAAACCAAAAAACCAACAAACCAACAAACCATCAAACGAACAAAGCAACAAGCCAACAAGCCAACAAACCAACAAACCAACAAGCCAACAAACCAACAAACCAACAAGCCAACAAGCCAACAAACCAACAAACCAACAAGCCAACAAACCAACAAACCAACAAACCAACAAACCAACAAGCCAACAAGCCAACAAACCAACAAACCAACAAGCCAACAAACCAACAAACCAACAAGCCAACAAACCAACAAACCAACAAACTAAGTAACCAACGAGCCAACAAATCAACAAACCAACAAGCCAACAAGCCAACAAACCAACAAACCAACAAACCAACATACCAAGTAACCAAAAAACCAACAAACCATCAAACAAACAAAGCAACAAACCAACAAACCAACAAACCAACAAGCCAACAAACCAACAAACAAATAAACCAACAAACCAACAAACAAATAACCCAACAAACCAACAAACCAACAAACCAACAAACCAACAAACCAACAAACCAACAAACCAAAAAACCAAAAAGCCAACAAACCAACAAACTAACAAACCAACAAACGAACTAACCAACAAACCAACAAACTAAGTAACCAACAAGCCAACAAACCAACAAACCAACAAGCCAACAAGCCAACAAACCAACAAACCAACAAGCCAACAAACCAACAAACCAACAAACCAACAAACTAACAACCCAATAAGCCAACAAACCAACAAGCCAACAAACCAACAAACCAACAAGCCAACAAGCCAACAAACCAACAAACCAACAAACCAACAACCCAACAAACCAACAGACCAACAAGCCAACAAACCAACAAACCAACAAACCAACAAATCAACAAGCCAACAAGCCAACAAACCAACAAACCAACAAGCCAACAAACCAACAAACCAACAAGCCAACAAACCAACAAACCAACAAACCAACATGCCAACAAACCAACAAACTAAGTAACCAACAAGCCAACAAATCAACAAACCAACAAGCCAACAAGCCAACAAACCAACAAATTAACAAACCAACAAACCAACAAACCAAGTAACCAACAAACCAACAAACCATCAAACGAACAAAGCAACAAACGAACAAACCAACAAACTAACAAGCCAACAAACCAACAAACAAATAAACCAACAAATCAACAAACAAATAAACCAACAAACCAACAAACCCACAAACCAACAAACCAACAAACCAACAAACCAAAAAACCAACAAACCAACAAACCAACAAGCCAACAAACCAACAAACCAACAAACCAACAAGCCAACAAACCAACAAACCAACAAACCAACAAACCAACAAGCCAACAAACCAACAAACAAATAAAACAACAAACCAAAAAACTAATAAACCAACAAACCAACAAACCAACAAACCAACAAACCAACAAACCAACAAGCCAACAAACCAACAAACCAACAAACCAACAAGCCAACAAACCAACAAATAAATAAACCAACAAACCAACAAACCAACAAATCAACAAACCAAAAAACCAACAAACCAACAAGCCAACAAGCCAACAAACCAACAAACTAACAAACCAACAAACGAACTAACCAACAAACCAACAAACTAAGTAACCAACAAGCCAACAAACCAACAAACCAACAAGCCAACAAGCCAACAAACCAACAAACCAACAAGCCAGCAAACCAACAAACCAACAAACTAACAAACCAACAAACCAACAAACCAACAAACCAACAAGCCAACAAACCAACAAACAAATAAACCAACAAACCAAAAAACCAACAAACCAAGAAAACAACAAGCCAACAAACCAACAAACCAATAAACCAAGTAACCAACACGCCAATAAACCAACAAACCAAGAAGGCAACAAGCCAACAAACCAACAAACCAACAAGCAAACAAACCAACAAACCAACAAATCAACAAACCAACAAACCAACAAACAAATAAACCAACAAACCAACAAACCAACAAGCCAACAAGCCAACAAACCAACAAGCCAACAAACCAATAAACCCACAAACCAACAAACCAACAAACCAACAAACCAACAAACAAATAAACCAACAAACCAACAAGCCAACAAACCAACAAACCAACAAACCAACAAGCCAACAAACCGACAAACCACCAAACCAACAAACCAACAAACCAACAAACCAACAAACCAACAAACCAACAAGCCAACAAACCAACAAACAAATAAACCAACAAACCAAAAAACCAACAAACGAACAAACCAACAAACCAACAAAGTAAGAAACCAAAAAACCAACAAACCAAAAAACCAACAAACCAACAAACCATCAAACGAACAAAGCAACAAGCCAACAAGCCAACAAACCAACAAACCAACAAACCAACAAGCCAACAAACCAACAAACCAACAAGCCAACAAGCCAACAAATCAACAAACCAACAAACCAACAAACCAACAAACCAACAAGCCAACAAACCAACAAACCAACAAGCCAACAAACCAACAAACCAACAAACCAACAAACCAACAAGCCAACAAGCCAACAAACCAACAAACCAACAAACCAACAAGCCAACAAACCAACAAACCAACAAACCAACATGCCAACAAACCAACAAACTAAGTAACCAACGAGCCAACAAATCAACAAACCAACAAGCCAACAAGCCAACAAACCAACAAACCAACAAACCAACAAACCAAGTAACCAACAAACCAACAAACCATCAAACGAACAAAGCAACAAACCAACAAACCAACAAACCAACAAGCCAACAAACCAACAAACAAATAAACCAACAAACCAACAAACAAATAACCCAAAAAACCAACAAACCAACAAACCAACAAACCAACAAACCAACAAACCAACAAACAAAAAAACCAACAAACCAACAAGCCAACAAACCAACAAACAAATAAACCAACAAACCAACAAACCAACAAGCCAACAAGCCAACAAACCAACAAACTAACAAACCAACAAACGAACTAACCAACAAACCAACAACCTAAGTAACCAAAAAGCCAACAAACCAACAAACCAACAAGCCAACAAGCCAATAAACCAACAAACCAACAAGCCAACAAACCAACAAACCAACAAACTAACAAACCAATAAGCCAACAAACCAACAAGCCAACAAACCAACAAACCAACAAACCAACATGCCAACAAACCAACAAACTAAGTAACCAACAAGCCAACAAATCAACAAACCAACAAGCCAACAAGCCAACAAACCAACAAATTAACAAACCAACAAACCAACAAACCAAGTAACCAACAAACCAACAAACCATCAAACGAACAAAGCAACAAACGAACAAACCAACAAACCAACAAACCAACAAACCAACAAACCAACAAACCAACAAGCCAACAAACCAACAAACAAATAAACCAACAAACCAACAAACCAACAAACCAACAAACCAAAAAACCAACAAACCAACAAGCCAACAAGCCAACAAACCAACAAACAAAAAAACCAACAAACCAACAAACCAACAAACCAAGAAACCAAAAAACAAACAAACCAACAAACCAACAAGCCAACAAGCCAACAAACCAACAAACTAACAAACCAACAAGCGAACTAACCAACAAACCAACAACCTAAGTAACCAAAAAGCCAACAAACCAACAAACCAACAAGCCAACAAGCCAATAAACCAACAAACCAACAAGCCAACAAACCAACAAACCAACAAACTAACAAACCAATAAGCCAACAAACCAACAAGCCAACAAACCAACAAACCAACAAACCAACATGCCAACAAACCAACAAACTAAGTAACCAACAAGCCAACAAATCAACAAACCAACAAGCCAACAAGCCAACAAACAAACAAATTAACAAACCAAAAAACCAACAAACCAAGTAACCAACAAACCAACAAACCATCAAACGAACAAAGCAACAAACGAACAAATCAACAAACCAACAAACCAACAAACCAACAAACCAACAAACCAACAAGCAAACAAACCAACAAACCAACAAACCAACAAACCAACAAAACAACAAACAAATAAACCAACAAACCAACAAACCAACAAGCCAACAAGCCAACAAACCAACAAGCCAACAAACCAACAAACCAACAAACCAACAAACCAACAAACCAACAAACAAATAAACCAACAAACCAACAATCCAACAAGCCAACAAACCAACAAACCAACAAACCAACAAGCCAACAAACCAACAAACCAACAAACCAACAAACCAACAAGCCAACAAACCAACAAACAAATAAACCAACAAACCAAAAAACCAACAAACGAACAAACCAACAAACCAACAAACCAACAACCCAAAAAACCAACAAACCAACAAACCAACAAACCAACAAACCAACAAACCAACAAGCCAACAAGCCAACAAACCAACAAACCAAGTAACCAAAAAGCCAACAAACTAACAAACCAACAAGCCAACAAGCCAACAAACCAACAAGCCAACAAACCAACAAGCCAACAAACCAACAAACCAACAAAGCAACAAGCCAACAAGCCAACAAACCAACAAACCAACAAGCCAACAAACGAACAAACCAACAAGCCAACAAACCAACAAACCAACAAACCAACAAACCAACAAGCCAACAAACCAACAAACAAATAAACCAACAAACCAACAAACCAACAAACCAACAAACCAAAAAACCAACAAACCAACAAGCCAACAAGCCAACAAACCAACAAACTAACAAACCAACGAACGAACTAACCAACAAACCAACAAACTAAATAACCAACAAGCCAACAAACCAACAAACCAACAAGCCAACAAGCCAACAAACCAACAAACCAACAAACCAACAAGCCAACAAACCAACAAACCAACAAACTAACAAACCAACAAACCAACAAACCAACAAACCAACAAGCCAACAAACCAACAAACAAATAAACCAACAAACCAAAAAACCAACAAACCAAGAAACCAACAAGCCAACAAACCAACAAACCAACAAACCAACAAACCAAGTAACCAACACGCCAATAAACCAACAAACCAAGAAGCCAACAAGCCAACAAACCAACAAACCAACAAGCAAACCAACAAACCAACAAGCCAACAAACCAACAAACAAATAAACCAACAAACCAAAAACCAACAAACGAACAAACCAACAAACCAACAAACCAACAACCCAAAAAACCAACAAACCAACAAACCAACAAACCAACAAACCAACAAACCAACAAGCCAACAAACCAACAAACCAACAAACCAACAAACCAAGTAACCAAAAAGCCAACAAACTAACAAACCAACAAGCCAAAAAGCCAACAAACCAACAAGCCAACAAACCAACAAACCAACAAAGCAACAAACCAACAAACCAACAAACCAACAAGCCAACAAACCAACAAACCAACAAGGCAACAAACAAATAAACCAACAAACCAAAAAACCAATAAACCCACAAACCAACAAACCAACAAACCAACAAACCAACAAGCCAACAAACCAACAAACCAACAAACCAACAAGCCAACAAACCAACAAACCAACAAAACAACAAACCAACAAGCCAACAAGCCAACAAACCAACAAACCAACAAGCCAACAAACCAACAAACCAACAAGCCAACAAACCAACAAACCAATAAACCAACATTCCAACAAACCAACAAACTAAGTAACCAACGAGCCAACAAATCAACAAACCAACAAGCCAACAAGCCAACAAACCAACAAACCAACAAACCAAGTAACCAACAAACCAACAAACCATCAAACGAACAAAGCAACAAACCAACAAACCGACAAGCCAACAAACCAACTAACAAATAAACCAACAAACGAACAAACAAATAACCCAACAAACCAACATACCAACAAACCAACAAACCAACAAACCAACAAACCAACAAACCAACAAACCAACAAACCAACAAACCAAAAAACCAACAAACCAACAAACCAACAAGCCAACAAACCAACAAACCAACAAACCAACAAACCAACAAACCAACAAACCAACAAGCCAACAAACAAATAAACCAACAAACCAAAAAACCAATAAACCAACAAACCAACAAACCAACAAACCAACAAACCAACAAACCAACAAGCCAACAAACCGACAAACAAATAAACCAACAAACCAACAAACCAACAAACCAACAAACCAAAAAACCAACAAACCAACAAGCCAACAAGCCAACAAACCAACAAACTAACAAACCAACAAATGAACTAACCAACAAACCAACAAACTAAGTAACCAACAAGCCAACAAACCAACAAACCAACAAGCCAACAAGCCAACAAACCAACAAACCAACAAGCCAACAAACCAACAAACCAACAAACTAACACACCAACAAACCAACAAAGTAACAAACCAACAAGCCAACAAACCAACAAACAAATAAACCAACAAACCAAAAAACCAACAAACCAACAAACCAACAAGCCAACAAACCAACAAACCAACAAACCAACAAACCAAGTAAATAACAAGCCAATAAACCAACAATCCAACAAGCCACAAGCAAACAAACCAACAAACCAACAAGCAAACAAACCAACAAACCAACAAACCAACAAGCCAACAAACCAACAAACCAACAAACCAACAAGCCAACAAACCAACAAATAAATAAACAAACAAACCAAGAAACCAAGTAACCAAAAAGCCAACAAACTAACAAACCAACAAGCCAACAAGCCAACAAACCAACAAGCCAACAAACCAACAAACCAACAAAGCAACAAGCCAACAAGCCAACAAACCAAAAAACCAACAAGCCAACAAACCAACAAACCAACAAGCCAACAAGCCAACAAACCAACAAACCAACAAAGCAACAAACCAAAAAACCAACAAACCAAAAAACCAACAAACCAACAAACCATCAAACGAACAAAGCAACAAGCCCACAAGCCAACAAACCAACAAACCAACAAGCCAACAAACCAACAAACCAACAAGCCAACAAGCCAACAAACCAACAAACCAACAAACCAACAAACCAACAAGCCAACAAACCAACAAGCCAACAAACCAACAAACCAACAAACCAACAAACCAACAAGCCAACAAGCCAACAAACCAACAAACCAACAAGCCAACAAACCAACAAACCAACAAGCCAACAAACCAACTAACCAACAAACCAACATGCCAACAAACCAACTAACTAAGTAACCAACGAGCCAACAAATCAACAAACCAACAAGCCAACAAGCCAACAAACCAACAAACCAACAAACCAACAAACCAAGTAACCAACAAACCAACAAACCATCAAACGAACAAAGCAACAAAACCAACAAACCAACAAGCCAACAAACCAACAAACAAATAAACCAACAAACCAACAAACAAATAACCCAACAATCCAACATACCAACAAACCAACAAACCAACAAACCAACAAACCAACAAACTAAAAAACCAACAAACCAACAAACCAACAAGCCAACAAACCAACAAACCAACAAACCAACAAGCCAACAAACCAACAAACCAACAAACCAACAAACCAACAAACCAACAAGCCAACAAACAAATAAACCAACAAACCAAAAAACCAATAAACCAACAAACCAAAAACCAACAAACCAACAAACCAACAAACCAACAAACCAACAAGCCAACAAACCAACAAACCAACAAACAAATAAACCAACAAACCAACAAACCAACAAACCAACAAACCAAAAAACCAACAAACCAACAAGCCAACAAGCCAACAAACCAAAAAACTAACAAACCAACAAACGAACTAACCAACAAACCAACAAACTAAGTAACCAACAAGCCAACAAACCAACAAACCAACAAACCAACAAGCCAACAAGCCAACAAACCAACAAACCAACAAGCCAACAAACCAACAAACCAACAAACTAACAAACCAACAAACCAACAAACCAACAAACCAACAAACCAACAAGCCAACAAACCAACAAACAAATAAACCAACAAACCAAAAAACCAACAAACCAACAAACCAACAAGCCAACAAACCAACAAACCAACAAACCAACAAACCAAGTAACCAACAAGCCAATAAACCAACAAACCAACAAGCCAACAAGCCAACAAACCAACAAACCAACAAGCAAACAAACAAACAAACCAACAAACCAACAAACCAACAAACCAACAAACCAACAAACCAACAAACAAATAAACCAACAAACCAACAAACCAACAAGCCAACAAACCAACAAGCCAACAAACCAACAAACCAACAAGCCATCAAACCAAC
The DNA here is from genome assembly GCA_958298945.1 of Atherix ibis. NCBI lineage: Eukaryota > Metazoa > Arthropoda > Insecta > Diptera > Athericidae > Atherix > Atherix ibis. The sequence goes on from OY282608.1 coordinate 94,329,233, forward strand.
AAACCAACAAACCAACAAACAAATCAACCAACAAACCAACAAGCCAACAAACCAACAAACCAACAAACCAACAAGCCAACAAACCAACAAACCAACAAACCAACAAACCAACAAGCCAACAAAGCAACAAATAAATAAACCAACAAACCAAAAACCCAACAAACGAACAAACCAACAAACCAACAAACCAACAAACCAAAAAACCAACAAACCAACAAACCAACAAACCAACAAACCAACAAACCAACAAACCAACAAGCCAACAAACCAACAGACCAACAAACCAACAAACCAAGTAACCAAAAAGCCAACAAAATAACAAACCAACAAGCCAACAAGGCAACAAACCAACAAGCCAACAAACCAACAAACCAACAAACCAACAAACCAAGTAACCAAAAAGCCAACAAACTAACAAACCAACAAGCCAACAAGCCAACAAACCAACAAGCCAACAAACCAACAAAGCAACAAGCCAACAAGCCAACAAACCAACAAACCAACAAGCCAACAAACCAACAAACCCACAAGCCAACAAGCCAACAAACCAACAAACCAACAAACCAAGTAGCCAAAAAGCCAACAAACTAACAAACCAACAAGCCAACAAGCCAACAAACCAACAAACCAACAAACCAACAAGCCAACAAACCAACAAACCAACAAACCAACAAACCAACAAACCAACAAACCAACAAACCAACAAACCAACAAACTAAGTAACCAACAAACCAACAAACCAACAAACCAACAAGCCAACAAGCCAACAAACTAACAAACCAACAAGCCAACAAACCAACAATACCAACAAGCCAACAAACCAACAAACCAACAAACCAAAAAACCAACAAACCAACAAGCCCACAAACCAACAAACCAACAAACCAACAAACCAACAAGCCAACAAACCAACAAACCAAGTAACCGAAAAGCTAACAAGCTAACAAACCAACAAGCCAACAAGCCAAGAAACCAACAAGCCAATAAACCAACAAACCAACAAAGCAACAAGCCAACAAGCCAACATACCAACAAACCAACAAGCCAACAAACCAACAAACCAACAAGCCAACACGCCAACAAACCAACAAACCAACAAACCAAGTAACCAAAAAGCCAACAAACTAACAAACCAAGAAGCCAACAAGCCAACAAATCAACAAACCAACAAACCAACAAGCCAACAAACCAGCAAAAAAATAAACGAACAAACAAACAAACCAACAAACCAACAAACCAACAAACCAAAAAACCAACAAACCAACAAGCCAACAAGCCAACAAGCCAACAAACCAACAAACTAACAAACCAACTAACGAACTAACCAACAAACCAACAAGCCAACAAGCCAACAAACCAACAAACCAAAAAACCAACAAACCAACAAACCAACAAACTAAGTAACCAACAAGCTAACAAACCAACAAAGCAACAACCCAAAAAACCAACAAACCAAAAAACCAACAAACCAACAAACCATCAAACGAACAAAGCAACAAGCCAACAAGCCAACAAACCAACAAACCAACAAGCCAACAAACCAACAAACCAACAAGCCAACAAGCCAACCAACCAACAAACCAACAAACCAACAAGCCAACAAACCAACAAACCAACAAGCCAACAAACCAACAAACCAACAAACCAACAAACCAACAAGCCAACAAGCCAACAAACCAACAAACCAACAAGACAACAAACCAACAAACCAACAAGCCAACAAACCAACTAACCAACAAACCAACATGCCAACAAACCAACAAACTAAGTAACCAAGGAGCCAACAAATCAACAAACCAACAAGCCAACAAACCAACAAACAAATAAACCAACAAACCAACAAACAAATAACCCAACAATCCAACATACCAACAAACCAACAAACCAACAAACCAACAAACCAACAAACCAAAAAACCAACAAACCAACAAACCAACAAGCCAACAAACCAACAAACCAACAAACCAACAAGCCAACAAACCAACAAACCAACAAACCAACAAACCAACAAACAAATAAACCAACAAAGCAACAAACCAACAAACCAACAAACCAAAAAACCAACAAACCAACAAGCCAACATGCCAACAAACCAACAAACTAACAAACCAACAAACGAACTAACCAACAAACCAACAAACTAAGTAACCAACAAGCCAACAAACCAACAAAGCAACAAGCCAACAAGCCAACAAACCAACAAACCAACAAACCAACAAACCAACAAACCAACAAACCAACAAACCAACAAACCAAAAAACCAACAAACCAAAAAACCAACAAATCATCAAACGAACAAAGCAACAAGCCAACAAGCCAACAAACTAACAAACCAACAAGCCAACAAACCAACAAACCAACAAACCAACAAACCAACAAACCAACAAGCCAACAAACCAACAAACCAACAAGCCAACAAACCAACAAACCAACAAACCAACATGCCAACAAACCAACAAACTAAGTAACCAACACGCTAACAAACCAACAAACCAAACAGCCAACAAGCCAACAAACCAACAAACCAACAAACCAACAAACCATCAAACCAAGTAACCAACAAACCAACAAACCATCAAACGAACAAAGCAACAAACCAACAAGCCAACAAACCAACAAACCAACCAGCCAACAAGCCAACAAACCAACAAACCAACAAGCCAACAAACCAACAAACCAACAAACTAACAAACCAACAAACCAACAAACCAACAAACCAACAAGCCAACAAACCAACAAACAAATAAACAAACAAACCAAAAAACCAACAAACCAACAAACCAACAAGCCAACAAACCAACAAACCAACAAACCAAGTAACCAACAAGCCCACAAACCAACAAACCAACAAGCCAATAAGCCAACAAACCAACAAACCAACAAACCAACAACCCAACAAACCAACAAGCCAACAAAATAAAAAACCAACAAACCAACAAGCCAACAAACCAACACACCAATAAACCAAGTAACCAAAAAGCCAACAACCTAACAAACCAACAAGCCAACAAGCCAACAAGCCAACAAACCAACAAACCAACAAGCCAACAAACCAACAAACCAACAAGCCAACAAACCAACAAACCAAAAAACCAAAAAGCCAACAAACCAACAAACCAACAAACCAACAAACCAACAAACCAACAAGCCACCAAACCAACAAACCAGCAAACCAACAAACCAGCAAACCAACAAACCAACAAGCCAATAAGCCAACAAACAAACAAACCAACAAACCAACAAACCAACAAACCAACAAACCAACAAACGAACAAACCAAAAAACCAACAAACCAACAAACCAACAAGCCAACAAGCCAACAAACAAACAAGCCAACAAGCCAACAAACCAACAAACCAACAAACCAACAAACCAACAAACCAACAAACCAACAAACCAACAAACCAACAAACCAACAAACGAACAAACCAAAAAACCAACAAACCAAAAAACCAACAAACCAACAAACCAACAAACCAACAAACTAACAAACCAACAAACCAACAAGCCAACAAACCAACAAACAAATAAACCGACAAACCAACAAACCAACAAACCAACAAAACAAAAAACCAACAAACGAACTAATCAACAACCCAACAAACTAAGTAACCAACAAGCCAACTAACCAACAAACCGACAAGCCAACAAGCCAACAAACCAACAAACCAACAAGCCAACAAACCAACAAACCAACAAACTAACAAACCAACAAACCAACAAGCCAACAAACCAACAAACAAATAAACCAACAAACCAAAAAACCAACAAACCAACAAACCAACAAGCCAACAAACCAACAAACCAACAAACCAACAAACGAAGTAACCAACAAGCCCACAAACCAACAAACCAAAAACCGACAAGCCAACAAACCAACAAACCAACAAGCCAACAAACCAACAAACCAGCAAACTAACAAAACAACAAACCAACAAACCAACAAGCCAATAAGCCAACAAACCAACAAACCAACAAACCAACAAGCCAACAAACCAACAAGCCAACAAACCAAAAAACCAACAAACCAACAAGCCAACAAACCAACACACCAACAAACCAAGTAACCAAAAAGCCAACAACCTAACAAACCAACAAGCCAACAAGCCAAAAAGCCAACAAACCAACAAACCAACAAGCCAACAAACCAAGTAACCAAAAAGCCAACAACCTAACAAACCAACAAGCCAACAAGCCAAAAAGCCAACAAACCAACAAACCAACAAGCCAACAAACCAACAAACCAACATGCCAACAAACCAACAAACTAAGTAACCAACAAGCCAACAAACCAACAAACCAACAAACCAACATGCCAACAAACCAACAAACTAAGTAACCAAAAAGCCAACAAAAAAGCAAACCAATAAGCCAACAAGCCAACAAACCAACAAACCAACAAACCAACAAGCCAACAAACCAACAAGCCAACAAACCAACAAACCAACAAGCCAACAAGCAAACAAACCAACAAACCAACAAACCAACAAGGCAACAAACCAACAAACCAACAAGCCAACAAACCAACAAACCAACAAACCAACAAACCAACAAACCAACAAGCCAACAAGCCAACAAACCAACAAAGCAACAAGCCAACAAACCAACAAACCAACAAACCAACAAACGAACAAACCAAAAAACCAACAAACCAACAAACCAACAAGCCAACAAGCCAACAAACAAACAAGCCAACAAGCCAACAAACCAACAAACCAACAAACCAACAAACCAACAAACCAACAAACCAACAAACCAACAAACCAACAAACCAACAAACGAACAAACCAAAAAACCAACAAACCAAAAAACCAACAAACCAACAAACCAACAAACCAACAAACTAACAAACCAACAAACCAACAAGCCAACAAACCAACAAACAAATAAACCGACAAACCAACAAACCAACAAACCAACAAAACAAAAAACCAACAAACGAACTAATCAACAACCCAACAAACTAAGTAACCAACAAGCCAACTAACCAACAAACCGACAAGCCAACAAGCCAACAAACCAACAAACCAACAAGCCAACAAACCAACAAACCAACAAACTAACAAACCAACAAACCAACAAGCCAACAAACCAACAAACAAATAAACCAACAAACCAAAAAACCAACAAACCAACAAACCAACAAGCCAACAAACCAACAAACCAACAAACCAACAAACGAAGTAACCAACAAGCCCACAAACCAACAAACCAAAAACCGACAAGCCAACAAACCAACAAACCAACAAGCCAACAAACCAACAAACCAGCAAACTAACAAAACAACAAACCAACAAACCAACAAGCCAATAAGCCAACAAACCAACAAACCAACAAACCAACAAGCCAACAAACCAACAAGCCAACAAACCAAAAAACCAACAAACCAACAAGCCAACAAACCAACACACCAACAAACCAAGTAACCAAAAAGCCAACAACCTAACAAACCAACAAGCCAACAAGCCAAAAAGCCAACAAACCAACAAACCAACAAGCCAACAAACCAAGTAACCAAAAAGCCAACAACCTAACAAACCAACAAGCCAACAAGCCAAAAAGCCAACAAACCAACAAACCAACAAGCCAACAAACCAACAAACCAACATGCCAACAAACCAACAAACTAAGTAACCAACAAGCCAACAAACCAACAAACCAACAAACCAACATGCCAACAAACCAACAAACTAAGTAACCAAAAAGCCAACAAAAAAGCAAACCAATAAGCCAACAAGCCAACAAACCAACAAACCAACAAACCAACAAGCCAACAAACCAACAAGCCAACAAACCAACAAACCAACAAGCCAACAAGCAAACAAACCAACAAACCAACAAACCAACAAGGCAACAAACCAACAAACCAACAAGCCAACAAACCAACAAACCAACAAACCAACAAACCAACAAACCAACAAGCCAACAAGCCAACAAACCAACAAAGCAACAAGCCAACAAACCAAGAAGCCAACAAACCAAGTAACCAAAAAGCCAACAAACTAACAAACCAACAAGCCAACAAGCCAACAAACCAACAAACCAACAAAGCAACAAAACAACAAACCAACAAACCAACAAACCAACAAGCCAACAAGCCAACAAACCAACAAACCAACAAGCCAACAAGCCAACAAACCAACAAACCAACAAAGCAACAAACCAACAAACCAACAAACCAACAAACCAACAAACCAACAAACCAACAAGCCAACAAGCCAACAAACCAACAAACCAACAAGCCAACAAACCAACAAACCAACAAGCCAACAAACCAACAAACCAACAAACCAACATGCCAACAAACCAACAAACTAAGTAACCAACACGCTAACAAACCAGCAAACCAAAAAGCCAACAAGCCAACAAACCAACAAACCAACAAACCAACAAACCATCAAACCAAGTAACCAACAAACCAACAAACCATCAAACGAACAAAGCAACAAACCAACAAGCCAACAAACCAACAAGCCAACAAACCAACAAACAAATAAACCAACAAACCAACAAACAATCAAACCAACAAACCAACAAACTAACAAACCAACAAACCAACAAACCAACAAACGAACAAACCAAAAAACCAACAAACCAACAAGCCAACAAGCCAACAAGCCAACAAACCAACAAGCCAACAAGCCAACAAACCAACAAACCAACAAACCAATAAGCCAACAAACCAACAAACCAACAAACCAACAAACCAACAAGCCAACAAACCAACAAACAAATAAACCAACAAACCAAAAAACCAACAAACCAACAAACCAACAAACCAACAAACCAACAAACCAACAAGCCAACAAACCAACAAACCAACAAACCAACAAGCCAACAAACCAACAAACAAATAAACCAACAAATCAACAAACCAACAAACCAACAAAACAAAAAACCAACAAACGAACTAAGCAACAACCCAACAAACTAAGTAACCAACAAGCCAACTAACCAACAAACCAACCAGCCAACAAGCCAACAAACCAACAAACCAACAAGCCAACAAACCAACAAACCAACAAACTAACAAACCAACAAACCAACAAACCAACAAACCAACAAGCCAACAAACCAACAAACAAATAAACCAACAAACCAAAAAACCAACAAACCAACAAACCAACAAACCAACAAGCCAACAAACCAACAAACCAACAAACCAAGTAACCAACAAGCCCACAAACGAACAAACCAACAAGCCAATAAGCCAACAAACCAACAAACCAACAAACCAACAAGCCAACAAACCAACAAGCCAACAAACCAAAAAACCAACAAACCAACAAGCCAACAAACCAACACACCAATAAACCAAGTAACCAAAAAGCCAACAACCTAACAAACCAACAAGCCAACAAGCCAACAAGCCAACAAACCAACAAACCAACAAGCCAACAAACCAACAAACCAACAAGCCAACAAACCAACAAACCAAAAAACCAAAAAGCCAACAAACCAACAAACCAACAAACCAACAAACTAACAAACCAACAAGCCACCAAACCAACAAACCAGCAAACCAACAAACCAACAAGCCAACAAACAAACAAGCCAACAAGCCAACAAACCAACAAACCAACAAACCAACAAACCAACAAACCAACAAACCAACAAACCAACAAACCAACAAACGAACAAACCAAAAAACCAACAAACCAACAAACCAACAAGCCAACAAGCCAACAAACCAACAAGCCAACAAGCCAACAAACCAACAAACCAACAAACCAACAAGCCAACAAACCAACAAACCAACAAACCAACAAACCAACAAGCCAACAAACCAACAAACAAATAAACCAACAAACCAAAAAACCAACAAACCAACAAACCAACAAACCAACAAACCAACAAACCAACAAACCAACAAGCCAACAAACCAACAAACCAACAAACCAACAAGCCAACAAACAAATAAACCGACAAACCAACAAACCAACAAACCAACAAAACAAAAAACCAACAAACGAACTAATCAACAACCCAACAAACTAAGTAACCAACAAGCCAACTAACCAACAAACCGACAAGCCAACAAGCCAACAAACCAACAAACCAACAAGCCAACAAACCAACAAACCAACAAACTAACAAACCAACAAACCAACAAGCCAACAAACCAACAAACAAATAAACCAACAAACCAAAAAACCAACAAACCAACAAACCAACAAGCCAACAAACCAACAAACCAACAAACCAACAAACCAAGTAACCAACAAGCCCACAAACCAACAAACCAAAAACCGACAAGCCAACAAACCAACAAACCAACAAGCCAAAAAACCAACAAACCAGCAAACCAACAAACCAAAAAACCAACAAACCAACAAGCCAACAAACCAACACACCAACAAACGAAGTAACCAAAAAGCCAACAACCTAACAAACCAACAAGCCAACAAGCCAAAAAGCCAACAAACCAACAAACCAACAAGCCAACAAACCAAGTAACCAAAAAGCCAACAACCTAACAAACCAACAAGCCAACAAGCCAAAAAGCCAACAAACCAACAAACCAACAAGCCAACAAACCAACAAACCAACATGCCAACAAACCAACAAACTAAGTAACCAACAAGCCAACAAACCAACAAACCAACAAACCAACATGCCAACAAACCAACAAACTAAGTAACCAAAAAGCCAACAAAAAAGCAAACCAATAAGCCAACAAGCCAACAAACCAACAAACCAACAAACCAACAAGCCAATAAACCAACAAGCCAACAAACCAACAAACCAACAAGCCAACAAGCAAACAAACCAACAAACCAACAAACCAACAAGGCAACAAACCAACAAACCAACAAGCCAACAAACCAACAAACCAACAAACCAACAAACCAACAAGCCAACAAGCCAACAAACCAACAAAGCAACAAGCCAACAAACCAAGAAGCCAACAAACCAACATACCAACAAACCAAGTAACCAAAAAGCCAACAAACTAACAAACCAACAAGCCAACAAGCCAACAAGCCAACAAACCAACAAACCAACAAGCCAACAAACCAACAAACCAACAAGCCAACAAACCAACAAACCAAAAAACCAAAAAGCCAAGAAACCAACAAACCAACAAACCAACAAGCCAACAAACCAACAAGCCACCAAACCAACAAACCAGCAAACCAACAAACCAACAAACCAACAAACCAACAAGCCAATAAGCCAACAAACAAACAAACCAACAAACCAACAAACCAACAAACCAACAAACCAACAAACCAACAAACGAACAAACCAAAAAACCAACAAACCAACAAACCAACAAGCCAACAAGCCAACAAACAAACAAGCCAACAAGCCAACAAACCAACAAACCAACAAACCAACAAACCAACAAACCAACAAACCAACAAACCAACAAACCAACAAACGAACAAACCAAAAAACCAACAAACCAACAAACCAACAAGCCAACAAGCCAACAAACCAACAAGCCAACAAGCCAACAAACCAACAAACCAACAAGCCAACAAACCAACAAACCAACAAACCAACAAACCAACAAGCCAACAAACCAACAAACAAATAAACCAACAAACCAAAAAACCAACAAACCAACAAACAAACAAACCAACAAACCAACAAACCAACAAACCAACAAGCCAACAAACCAACAAACCAACAAACCAACAAGCCAACAAACCAACAAACAAATAAACCGACAAACCAACAAACCAACAAACCAACAAAACAAAAAACCAACAAACGAACTAATCAACAACCCAACAAACTAAGTAACCAACAAGCCAACTAACCAACAAACCGACAAGCCAACAAGCCAACAAACCAACAAACCAACAAGCCAACAAACCAACAAACCAACAAACTAACAAACCAACAAACCAACAAGCCAACAAACCAACAAACAAATAAACCAACAAACCAAAAAACCAACAAACCAACAAACCAACAAGCCAACAAACCAACAAACCAACAAACCAACAAACGAAGTAACCAACAAGCCCACAAACCAACAAACCAAAAACCGACAAGCCAACAAACCAACAAACCAACAAGCCAACAAACCAACAAACCAGCAAACCAACAAAACAACAAACCAACAAACCAACAAGCCAATAAGCCAACAAACCAACAAACCAACAAACCAACAAGCCAACAAACCAACAAGCCAACAAACCAAAAAACCAACAAACCAACAAACCAACAAGCCAACAAACCAACACACCAACAAACCAAGTAACCAAAAAGCCAACAACCTAACAAACCAACAAGCCAACAAGCCAAAAAGCCAACAAACCAACAAACCAACAAGCCAACAAACCAAGTAACCAAAAAGCCAACAACCTAACAAACCAACAAGCCAACAAGCCAAAAAGCCAACAAACCAACAAACCAACAAGCCAACAAACCAACAAACCAACATGCCAACAAACCAACAAACTAAGTAACCAACAAGCCAACAAACCAACAAACCAACAAACCAACATGCCAACAAACCAACAAACTAAGTAACCAAAAAGCCAACAAAAAAGCAAACCAATAAGCCAACAAGCCAACAAACCAACAAACCAACAAACCAACAAGCCAACAAACCAACAAGCCAACAAACCAACAAACCAACAAGCCAACAAGCAAACAAACCAACAAACCAACAAACCAACAAGGCAACAAACCAACAAACCAACAAGCCAACAAACCAACAAACCAACAAACCAACAAACCAACAAGCCAACAAGCCAACAAACCAACAAAGCAACAAGCCAACAAACCAAGAAGCCAACAAACCAACATACCAACAAACCAAGTAACCAAAAAGCCAACAAACTAACAAACCAACAAGCCAACAAGCCAACAAACCAACAAACCAACAAAGCAACAAAACAACAAACCAACAAACCAACAAACCAACAAGCCAACAAGCCAACAAACCAACAAACCAACAAGCCAACAAGCCAACAAACCAACAAACCAACAAAGCAACAAACCAACAAACCAACAAACCAACAAACCAACAAACCAACAAGCCAACAAGCCAACAAACCAACAAACCAACAAGCCAACAAACCAACAAACCAACAAGCCAACAAACCAACAAACCAACAAACCAACATGCCAACAAACCAACAAACTAAGTAACCAACACGCTAACAAACCAGCAAACCAAAAAGCCAACAAGCCAACAAACCAACAAACCAACAAACCAACAAACCATCAAACCAAGTAACCAACAAACCAACAAACCATCAAACGAACAAAGCAACAAACCAACAAGCCAACAAACCAACAAGCCAACAAACCAACAAACAAATAAACCAACAAACCAACAAACAATCAAACCAACAAACCAACAAACTAACAAACCAACAAACCAACAAACCAACAAACGAACAAACCAAAAAACCAACAAACCAACAAGCCAACAAGCCAACAAGCCAACAAACCAACAAGCCAACAAGCCAACAAACCAACAAACCAACAAACCAATAAGCCAACAAACCAACAAACCAACAAACCAACAAACCAACAAGCCAACAAACCAACAAACAAATAAACCAACAAACCAAAAAACCAACAAACCAACAAACCAACAAACCAACAAACCAACAAACCAACAAGCCAACAAACCAACAAACCAACAAACCAACAAGCCAACAAACCAACAAACAAATAAACCAACAAACCAACAAACCAACAAACCAACAAAACAAAAAACCAACAAACGAACTAAGCAACAACCCAACAAACTAAGTAACCAACAAGCCAACTAACCAACAAACCAACCAGCCAACAAGCCAACAAACCAACAAACCAACAAGCCAACAAACCAACAAACCAACAAACTAACAAACCAACAAACCAACAAACCAACAAACCAACAAGCCAACAAACCAACAAACAAATAAACCAACAAACCAAAAAAACAACAAACCAACAAACCAACAAACCAACAAGCCAACAAACCAACAAACCAACAAACCAAGTAACCAACAAGCCCAAAAAACCAACAAACCAACAAGCCAATAAGCCAACAAACCAACAAACCAACAAACCAACAAGCCAACAAACCAACAAGCCAACAAACCAAAAAACCAACAAACCAACAAGCCAACAAACCAACACACCAATAAACCAAGTAACCAAAAAGCCAACAACCTAACAAACCAACAAGCCAACAAGCCAACAAGCCAACAAGCCAACAAACCAACAAACCAACAAGCCAACAAACCAACAAACCAACAAGCCAACAAACCAACAAACCAAAAAACCAAAAAGCCAACAAACCAACAAACCAACAAACCAACAAACCAACAAACCAACAAGCCACCAAACCAACAAACCAGCAAACCAACAAACCAACAAACCAACAAACCAACAAGCCAATAAGCCAACAAACAAACAAACCAATAAACCAACAAACCAACAAACCAACAAACCAACAAACCAACAAACGAACAAACCAAAAAACCAACAAACCAACAAACCAACAAGCCAACAAACCAACAAACAAACAAGCCAACAAGCCAACAAACCAACAAACCAACAAACCAACAAACCAACAAACCAACAAACCAACAAACCAACAAACCAACAAACGAACAAACCAAAAAACCAACAAACCAACAAACCAACAAGCCAACAAGCCAACAAACCAACAAGCCAACAAGCCAACAAACCAACAAACCAACAAACCAACAAGCCAACAAACCAACAAACCAACAAACCAACAAACCAACAAGCCAACAAACCAACAAACAAATAAACCAACAAACCAAAAAACCAACAAACCAACAAACCAACAAACCAACAAACCAACAAACCAACAAACCAACAAGCCAACAAACCAACAAACCAACAAACCAACAAGCCAACAAACCAACAAACCAACAAACAAATAAACCGACAAACCAACAAACCAACAAACCAACAAAACAAAAAACCAACAAACGAACTAATCAACAACCCAACAAACTAAGTAACCAACAAGCCAACTAACCAACAAACCGACAAGCCAACAAGCCAACAAACCAACAAACCAACAAGCCAACAAACCAACAAACCAACAAACTAACAAACCAACAAACCAACAAGCCAACAAACCAACAAACAAATAAACCAACAAACCAAAAAACCAACAAACCAACAAACCAACAAGCCAACAAACCAACAAACCAACAAACCAAGTAACCAACAAGCCCACAAACCAACAAACCAAAAACCGACAAGCCAACAAACCAACAAACCAACAAGCCAACAAACCAACAAACCAGCAAACCAACAAACCAACAAACCAACAAACCAACAAGCCAATAAGCCAACAAACCAACAAACCAACAAACCAACAAGCCAACAAACCAACAAGCCAACAAACCAAAAAACCAACAAACCAACAAGCCAACAAACCAACACACCAACAAACCAAGTAACCAAAAAGCCAACAACCTAACAAACCAACAAGCCAACAAGCCAAAAAGCCAACAAACCAACAAACCAACAAGCCAACAAACCAAGTAACCAAAAAGCCAACAACCTAACAAACCAACAAGCCAACAAGCCAAAAAGCCAACAAACCAACAAACCAACAAGCCAACAAACCAACAAACCAACATGCCAACAAACCAACAAACTAAGTAACCAACAAGCCAACAAACCAACAAACCAACAAACCAACATGCCAACAAACCAACAAACTAAGTAACCAAAAAGCCAACAAAAAAGCAAACCAATAAGCCAACAAGCCAACAAACCAACAAACCAACAAACCAACAAGCCAATAAACCAACAAGCCAACAAACCAACAAACCAACAAGCCAACAAGCAAACAAACCAACAAACCAACAAACCAACAAGGCAACAAACCAACAAACCAACAAGCCAACAAACCAACAAACCAACAAACCAACAAACCAACAAGCCAACAAGCCAACAAACCAACAAAGCAACAAGCCAACAAACCAAGAAGCCAACAAACCAACATACCAACAAACCAAGTAACCAAAAAGCCAACAAACTAACAAACCAACAAGCCAACAAGCCAACAAACCAACAAACCAACAAAGCAACAAACCAACAAACCAACAAACCAACAAACCAACAAGCCAACAAGCCAACAAACCAACAAACCAACAAACCAACAAGCCAACAAGCCAACAAACCAACAAACCAACAAAGCAACAAACCAACAAACCAACAAACCAACAAACCAACAAACCAACAAGCCAACAAGCCAACAAACCAACAAACCAACAAGCCAACAAGCCAACAAACCAACAAACCAACAAAGCAACAAACCAACAAACCAGCAAACCAACAAACCAAAAAACCAACAAGCCAACAAACCAACAAGCCAACAAACCAACAAACCAAGTAACCAAAAAGCCAACAAACTAACAAACCAAAGAGCCAACAAGCCAACAAACCAAAAAACCAACAAAGCAACAAGCCCACAAGCCAACAAACCAACAAACCAACAAACCAACAAGCCAACAAGCCAACAAACCAACAAACCAACAAACCAACAAGCCAACAAACCAACAAACCAACAAACCAAGTAACCAAAAAGCCAACAAACTAACAAACCAACAAGCCAACAAACCAACAAGCCAACAAGCCAACAAACCAACAAACCAACAAAGCAACAAACCAAAAAACCAACAAACCAAAAAACCAACAAACCAACAAACCATCAAACGAACAAAGCAACAAGCCAACAAGCCAAAAAAACAACAAACCAACAAACCAATAAGCCAATAAACCAACAAACCAACAAGCCAACAAGCCAACAAACCAACAAACCAACAAACCAACAAGCCAACAAACCAACAAACCAACAAGCCAACAAACCAACAAACCAACAAACCAACAAACCAACAAGCCAACAAGCCAACAAACCAACAAACCAACAAGCCAACAAACCAACAAACTAACAAGCCAACAAACCAACAAACCAACATGCCAAAAAACCAACAAACTAAGTAACCAACAAGCCAACAAACCAACAAACCAACAAGCCAACACGCCAACAAACCAACAAACCAACAAACCAACAAGCCAACAAACCAACAAACCAACAAACCAACAAACCAATTAACCAAAAGGCCAACAAACTAACAAACCAACAAGCCAACAAGCCAACAAACCAACAAGCCAACAAACCAACAAACCAACAAAGCAACAAGCCAACAAGCCAACGAACCAACAAGCCAACAAACCAACAAACCAACAAACCAACAAACCAACAAACCAACAAACCAACATGCCAACAAACCAACAAACTAAGTAACCAACAAGCCAACAAACCAACAAACCAACAAACCAACATGCCAACAAACCAACAAACTAAGTAAGCAAAAAGCCAACAAACCAACAAACCAACAAGCCAACAAGCCAACAAACCAACAAACCAACAAACCAACAAGCCAACAAACCAACAAGCCAACAAACCAACAAACCAACAAGCCAACAAGCCAACAAACCAACAAACCAACAAACCAACAAGCCAACAAACCAACAAACCATCAAACGAACAAAGCAACAAGCCAACAAGCCAACAAGCCAACAAACCAACAAACCAACAAACCAATAAGCCAATAAACCAACAAACCAACAAGCCAACAAGCCAACAAACCAACAAAACAACAAACCAACAAGCCAACAAGCCAACAAACCAGCAAACCAACAAGCCAACAAGCCAACAAACCAACAAACCAACAAACCAACAAACCAACAAACCAACAAGCCAACAAGCCAACAAACCAACAAACCAACAAGCCAACAAACCAACAAACCAACAAGCCAACAAATTAACAAACCAACAAACCAACTTGCCAACAAACCAACAAACTAAGTAACCAACAAGCCAACAAACCAACAAACCAACAAGCCAACACGCCAACAAACCAACAAACCAATAAACCAACAAGCCAACAAACCAACAAACCAACAAACCAACAAACCAAGTAACCAAAAGGCCAACAAACTAACAAACCAACAAGCCAACAAGCCAACAAACCAACAAGCCAACAAACCAACAAACCAACAAAGCAACAAGCCAACAAGCCAACAAACCAACAAACTAACAAACCAACAAACCAAGTAACCAAAAGGCCAACAAACTAACAAACCAACAAGCCAACAAGCCAACAAACCAACAAGCCAACAAACCAACAAACCAAGAAAGCAACAAGCCAACAAGCCAACAAACCAACAAACTAACAAACCAAGTAACCAAAATGCCAACAAACTAACAAACCAACAAGCCAACAAGCCAACAAACCAACAAGCCAACAAACCAACAAACCAACAAACCAACAAACCAACAAGCCAACAAGCCAACAAACCAACAAACCAACAAGCCAACAAACCAACAAACCAACAAGCCAACAAACCAACAAACCAACATGCCAACAAACCAACAAACTAAGTAACCAACAAGCCAACAAACCAACAAACCAACAAGCCAACACGCCAACAAACCAACAAACCAACAAACCAATAAACCAACAAGCCAACAAACCAACAAACCAACAAACCAACAAACCAAGTAACCAAAAGGCCAACAAACTAACAAACCAACAAGCCAACAAGCCAACAAACCAACAAACCAACATGCCAAAAAACCAACAAACTAAGTAACCAACAAGCCAACAAACCAACAAACCAACAAGCCAACACGCCAACAAACCAACAAACCAACAAACCAACAAACCAACAAACCAACAAACCAACAAGCCAACAAGCCAACAAACCAACAAACCAACAAGCCAACAAACCAACAAACCAACAAGCCAACAAATTAACAAACCAACAAACCAACATGCCAACAAACCAACAAACTAAGT
The DNA here is from genome assembly GCA_958298945.1 of Atherix ibis. NCBI lineage: Eukaryota > Metazoa > Arthropoda > Insecta > Diptera > Athericidae > Atherix > Atherix ibis. The sequence continues at coordinate 94,346,047 of OY282608.1, forward strand.
AACCAACAAGCCAACAAACCAACAAACCAACAAGCCAACACGCCAACAAACCAACAAACCAATAAACCAACAAGCCAACAAACCAACAAACCAACAAACCAACAAGCCAACAAACCAACAAGCCAACAAACCAACAAACCAACAAAGCAACAAGCCAACAAGCCAACGAACCAACAAGCCAACAAACCAACAAACCAACAAACCAACAAACCAACAAACCAACAAACCAACATGCCAAAAAACCAACAAACTAAGTAACCAACAAGCCAACAAACCAACAAACCAACAAACCAACATGCCAACAAACCAACAAACTAAGTAAGCAAAAAGCCAACAAACCAACAAACCAACAAGCCAACAAGCCAATAAACCAACAAACCAACAAACCAACAAGCCAACAAACCAACAAGCCAACAAACCAACAAACCAACAAGCCAACAAGCCAACAAACCAACAAACCAACAAACCAACAAGCCAACAAACCAACAAACCATCAAACGAACAAAGCAACAAGCCAACAAGCCAACAAGCCAACAAACCAACAAACCAACAAACCAATAAGCCAATAAACCAACAAACCAACAAGCCAACAAGCCAACAAACCAACAAAACAACAAACCAACAAGCCAACAAACCAACAAACCAACAAGCCAACAAGCCAACAAACCAACAAACCAACAAACCAACAAACCAACAAACCAACAAGCCAACAAGCCAACAAACCAACAAACCAACAAGCCAACAAACCAACAAACCAACAAGCCAACAAATTAACAAACCAACAAACCAACATGCCAACAAACCAACAAACTAAGTAACCAACAAGCCAACAAACCAACAAACCAACAAGCCAACACGCCAACAAACCAACAAACCAATAAACCAACAAGCCAACAAACCAACAAACCAACAAACCAACAAACCAAGTAACCAAAAGGCCAACAAACTAACAAACCAACAAGCCAACAAGCCAACAAACCAACAAGCCAACAAACCAACAAACCAACAAAGCAACAAGCCAACAAGCCAACAAACCAACAAACTAACAAACCAAGTAACCAAAAGGCCAACAAACTAACAAACCAACAAGCCAACAAGCCAACGAACCAACAAGCCAACAAACCAACAAACCAACAAACCAACAAACCTACAAACCAACAAACCAACATGCCAACAAACCAACAAACTAAGTAACCAACAAGCCAACAAACCAACAAACCAACAAACCAACATGCCAATAAACCAACAAACTAAGTAACCAAAAAGCCAACAAACCAACAAACCAACAAGCCAACAAGCCAACAAACCCATAAACCAACAAACCAACAAGCCAACAAACCAACAAGCCAACAAACCAACAAACCAACACGCCAACAAGCCAACAAATCAACAAACCAACAAACCAACAAGCCAACAAACCAACAAGCCAACAAACCAACAAACCAACAAACCAACAAACCAACAAACCAACAAGCCAACAAGCCAACAAAGCAACAAACCAACAAAGCAAGAAGCCAACAAACCAACAAGCCAACAAACCAACAAACCAACAAACCAAGTAACCAAAAAGCCAACAAACTAACAAACCAACAAACCAACAAGCCAACAAGCCAACAAACCAACAAACCAACAAAGCAACAAACCAACAAACCAACAAACCAACAAACCAACAAGCCAACAATCCAACAAACCAACAAACCAACAAGCCAACAAGCCAACAAACCAACAAACCAACAAAGCAACAAACCAACAAACCAAAAACCAACAAACCAACAAACCAACAAGCCAACAAGCCAACAAACCAACAAACCAACAAGCCAACAAGCCAACAAACCAACAAAACCAACAAAGCAACAAACCAACAAACCAACAAACCAACAAACCAACAAACCAAGTAACCAAAAAGCCAACAAACTAAAAAACCAACAAGCCAACAAACCAACAAGCCAACAAGCCAACAAACCAACAAACCAACAAAGCAACAAACCAAAAAACCAACAAACCAAAAAACCAACAAACCAACAAACCATCAAACGCACAAAGCAACAAGCCAACAAGCCAACAAACCAACAAACCAACAAGCCAACAAACCAACAAACCAACAAGCCAACAAGCCAACAAACCAACAAACCAACAAACCAATAAGCCAACAAACCAACAAACCAACAAGCCAACAAACCAACAAACCAACAAACCAACAAACCAACAAACCAACAAACCAACAAGCCAACAAGCCAACAAACCAACAAACCAACAAGTCAACAAACCAACAAACCAACAAGCCAACAAACCAACAAACCAACAAACCAACATGCCAACAAACCAACAAACTAAGTAACCAACAAGCCAACAAACCAACAAACCAACAAACCAACAAGCCAACAAGCCAACAAACCAACAAACCAACAAACCAACAAACCAACAATACAAGTAACCAACAAACCAACAAACCATCAAACGAACAAAGCAACAAACCAACAAACCAACTAACCAACAAGCCAACAAACCAACAAACAAATAAACCAACAAACCAACAAACCAATAAACCAACAAACCAACAAACCAACAAACCAACAAACCAAAAAACCAACAAACCAACAAACCAACAAGCCAACAAGCCAACAAACCAACAAGCCAACAAGCCAACAAACCAACAAACCAACAAACCAACAAGCCAACAAACCAACAAACCAACAAACCAACAAACCAACAAGCCAACAAACCAACAACCAAATTAACCAACAAACCAAAAAACCAACAAAACAACAAACCAACAAACCAACAAACCAACAAACCAACAAGCCAAAAAACCAACAAACCAACAAACCAACAAGCCAACAAACCAACAAACAAATAAACCAACAAACCAACAAACCAACAAACCAATAAACCAACAAACCAAAAAACCAACAAACCAACAAGCCAACAAGCCAACTAACCAACAAACTAACAAACAAACAAACGAACTAATCAACAAACCAACAAACTAAGTAACCAATAAGCCAACAAACCAACAAACCAACAAGCCAACAAGCCAACAAACCAACAAACCAACAAGCGAACAAACCAACTAACCAACAAACTAACAAACCAACAAACCAACAAACCAACAAACCAACAAGCCAACAAGCCAACAAACAAATAAACCAACAAACCAAAAAACCAACAAACCAACAAACCAACAAACCAACAAGCCAACAAACCAACAAACCAGCAAACCAACAAACCAAGTAACCAACAAGCCAACAAACCAACAAACCAAAAACCGCCAAGCCAACAAACCAACAAACCAACAAGCCAACAAACCAACAAACCAACAAACCAACAAACCAACAAGCCAACAAGCCAACAAACCAACAAAACAACAAACCAACAAGCCAACAAAACAACAAGCCAACAAACCAACAAACCAACAAACCAACAAGCCAACAAACCAACAAACCAAGTAACCAAAAAGCCAACAAACTAAAAAACCAACAAGCCAACAAACCAACAAGCCAACAAGCCAACAAACCAACAAACCAACAAAGCAACAAACCAAAAAACCAACAAACCAAAAAACCAACAAACCAACAAACCATCAAACGAACAAAGCAACAAGCCAACAAGCCAACAAACCAACAAACCAACAAACCAACAAGCCAACAAACCAACAAACCAACAAGCCAACAAGCCAACCAGCCAACAAACCAACAAACCAACAAACCAATAAGCCAACAAACCAACAAACCAACAAGCCAACAAACCAACAAACCAACAAACCAACAAACCAACAAACCAACAAGCCAACAAGCCAACAAACCAACAAACCAACAAGCCAACAAACCAACAAACCAACAAGCCAACAAACCAACAAACCAACAAACCAACATGCCAACAAACCAACAAACTAAGTAACCAACAAGCCAACAAACCAACAAACCAACAAACCAACAAGCCAACAAGCCAACAAACCAACAAACTAACAAACCAACAAACCAACAAACCAACAATACAAGTAACCAACAAACCAACAAACCATCAAACGAACAAAGCAACAAACCAACAATCCAACTAACCAACAAGCCAACAAACCAACAAACAAATAAACCAACAAACCAACAAACAAATAAACCAACAAACCAACAAACCAACAAACCAACAAACCAAAAAACCAACAAACCAACAAACCAACAAGCCAACAAGCCAACAAACCAACAAGCCAACAAGCCAACAAACCAACAAACCAACAAACCAACAAGCCAACAAACCAACAAACCAACAAACCAACAAGCCAACAAACCAACAAACAAATAAACCAACAACAAAAAAACCAACAAACCAACAAACCAACAAACCAACAAACCAACAAACCAACAAGCCAACAAACCAACAAACCAACAAACCAACAAGCCAACAAACCAACAAACAAATAAACCAACAAACCAACAAACCAACAAACCAATAAACCAACAAACCAAAAAACCAACAAACCAACAAGCCAACAAGCCAACTAACCAACAAACTAACAAACAAACAAGCGAACTAATCAACAAACCAACAAACTAAGTAACCAATAAGCCAACAAACCAACAAACCAACAAGCCAACAAGCCAACAAACCAACAAACCAACAAGCGAACAAACCAACTAACCAACAAACTAACAAACCAACAAACCAACAAACCAACAAACCAACAAGCCAACAAACCAACAAACAAATAAACCAACAAATCAAAAAACCAACAAACCAACAAACCAACAAACCAACAAGCCAACAAACCAACAAACCAGCAAACCAACAAACCAAGTAACCAACAAGCCAACAAACCAACAAACCAAAAACCGACAAGCCAACAAACCAACAAACCAACAAGCCAACAAACCAACAAACCAACAAACCAACAAACCAACAAGCCAACAAGCCAACAAACCAACAAAACAACAAACCAACGAGCCAACAAAACAACAAGCCAACAAACCAACAAACCAACAAACCAACAAGCCAACAAACCAACAAACCAACAAACCAAGTAACCAAAAAGCCAACAAACTAACAAACCAACAAGCCAACAAGCCAACAAGCCAACAAACCAACAAACCAAAAAGCCAACAAACCAACAAACCAACAAACCAACAAGCCAACAAACCAACAAACCAACAAACCAACAAGCCAACAAACCAACAAACCAACAAACCAAAAAACCAACAAACCAACAAACCAACAAACCAACAAACCAACAAACCAACAAGCCAACAAGCCAACAAACCAACAAACCAACAAACCAACAAGCCAACAAACCAACCAGCCAACAAACCAACAAACCAAGTAACCAAAAAGCCAACAAACTAACAAACCAACAAGCCAACAAACCAACAAGCCAACAAGCCAACAAACCAACAAACCAACAAAGCAACAAACCAAAAAACCAACAAACCAAAAAATCAACAAACCATCAAACGAACAAACCAACAAGCCAACAAGCCAACAAACCAACAAACCAACAAGCCAACAAACCAACAAACCAACAAGCCAACAAGCCAACAAACCAACAAACCAACAAACCAACAAGCCAACAAACCAACAAACCAACCAGCCAACAAATCAACAAACCAATAAACCAACAAACCAACAAACAAACAAGTCAACAAACCAACAAACCAACAAGCCAACAAACCAACAAACCAACAAACCAGCAAGCCAACAAACCAACAAACCAACAAGCCAACAAGCCAACAAACCAACAAACCAACAAACCAACAAACCAGCAAGCCAACAAACCAACAAACCAACAAACCAAGTAACCAAAAGGCCAACAAACTAACAAACCAACAAGCCAACAAGCCAACAAACCAAAAAGCAAACAAACCAACAAACCAACAAAGCAACAAGCCAACAAACCAACAAACCAACAAACCAACAAGCCAACAAACCAACAAACCTACAAGCCAACAAACCAACAAACCAATAAACCAGCAAACCAACAAGCCAACAAGCCAACAAACCAACAAACCAACAAGCCAACAAACCAACAAACCAACAAGCCAACAAACCAACAAACCAACAAACCAACATGCCAACAAACCAACAAACTAAGTAAACAACAAGCCAACAAACCAACAAACCAACAAGCCAACAAGCCAACAAACCAACAAACCAACAAACCAACAAGCCAACAAACCAACAAACCAAGTAAACAAAAGGCCAACAAACTAACAAACCAACAAGCCAACAAACCAACAAGCCAACAAACCAACAAACCAACAAAGCAACAAGCCAACAAGCCAACAAACAAACAAACCAACAAACCAAGTAACCAAAAGGCCAACAAACTAACAAACCAACAAGCCAACAAGCCAACAAACCAACAAGCCAACAACCCAACAAACCAACAAACCAATAAACCAACAAACCAATAAACCAACAAACCAACAAACCAACATGCCAACAAACCAACAAACTAAGCAACCAACAAGCCAACAAACCAACAAACCAACAAACCAACATGCCAACAAACCAACAAACTAAGTAACCAAAAAGCCAACAAACCAACAAACCAACAAGCCAACAAGCCAACAAACCAACAAACCAACAAACCAACAAGCCAACAAACCAACAAGCCAACAAGCCAACAAACCAACAAACCAACAAGCCAACAAGCCAACAAACCAACAAACCAACAAACCAACAAGCCAACAAACCAACAAACCAATAAACCAACAAGCCAACAAACCAACAAACCAACAAGCAAACAAACCAACAAACCAACAAACCAGCAAACCAACAAACCAAGTAACCAACAAGCCAACAAACCAACAAACCAAAAACCGACAAGCCAACAAACCAACAAACCAACAAGCCAACAAACCAACAAACCAACAAAGCAACAAGCCAACAAGCCAACAAACCAACAAACCAACAAGCCAACAAACCAACAAACCAACAAGCCAACAAGCCAACAAACCAATAAACCAACAAACCAACAAGCCAACAAACCAACAAACCAACAAGCAAACAGACCAACAAACCAACAAACCAACAAACCAACAAGCCAACAAACCAACAAACCAACAAACCAAAAAACCAACAAACCAACAAACCAACAAACCAACAAACCAACAAACCAACAAGCCAACAAGCCAATAAACCAACAAACCAACAAACCAACAAGCCAACAAACCAACAAGCCAACAAACCAACAAACCAAGTAACCAAAAAGCCAACAAACTAAAAAACCAACGAGCCAACAAACCAACAAGCCAACAAGCCAACAAACCAACAAACCAACAAAGCAACAAACCAAAAAACCAACAAACCAAAAAACCAACAAACCAACAAACCATCAAACGAACAAAGCAACAAGCCAACAAGCCAACAAACCAACAAACCAACAAGCCAACAAACCAACAAACCAACAAGCCAACAAGCCAACAAACCAACAAACCAATAAGCCAACAAACCAACAAACCAACAAGCCAACAAACCAACAAACCAACAAACCAACAAACCAACAAACCAGCAAGCCAACAAGCCAACAAACCAACAAACCAACAAGCCAACAAACCAACAAACCAACAAGCCAACAAACCAACAAACCAACAAACCAACATGCCAACAAACCAACAAACTAAGTAACCAACAAGCCAACAAACCAACAAACCAACAAACCAACAAGCCAACAAGCCAACAAACCAACAAACCAACAAACCAACAATACAAGTAACCAACAAACCAACAAACCATCAAACGAACAAAGCAACAAACCAACAAACCAACTAACCAACAAGCCAACAAACCAACAAACAAATAAACCAACAAACCAACAAACAAATAAACCAACAAACCAACAAACCAACAAACCAACAAACCAAAAAACCAACAAACCAACAAACCAACAAGCCAACAAGCCAACAAACCAACAAGCCAACAAGCCAACAAACCAACAAACCAACAAACCAACAAGCCAACAAACCAACAAACCAACAAACCAACAAACCAACAAGCCAACAAACCAACAAACAAATAAACCAACAAACCAAAAAACCAACAAACCAACAAACCAACAAACCAACAAACCAACAAACCAACAAGCCAACAAACCAACAAACCAACACACCAACAAGCCAACAAACCAACAAACAAATAAACCAACAAACCAACAAACCAACAAACCAACAAACCAAAAAACCAACAAACCAACAAGCCAACAAGCCAACTAACCAACAAACTAACAAACAAACAAACGAACTAATCAACAAACCAACAAACTAAGTAACCAATAAGCCAACAAACCAACAAACCAACAAGCCAACAAGCCAACAAACCAACAAACCAACAAGCGAACAAACCAACTAACCAACAAACTAACATACCAACAAACCAACAAACCAACAAACCAACAAGCCAACAAACCAACAAACAAATAAACCAACAAGCCAAAAAACCAACAAACCAACAAACCAACAAACCAACAAGCCAACAAACCAACAAACCAGCAAACCAACAAACCAAGTAACCAACAAGCCAACAAACCAACAAACCAAAAACCAACAAGCCAACAAACCAACAAACCAACAAGCCAACAAACCAACAAACCAACAAGCCAACAAACCAACAAACCAACAAACCAACAAACCAACAAGCCAACAAGCCAACAAACCAACAAACCAACAAACCAACAAGCCAACAAAACAACAAGCCAACAAACCAACAAACCAACAAACCAACAAGCCAACAAACCAACAAACCAACAAACCAAGTAACCAAAAAGCCAACAAACTAACAAACCAACAAGCCAACAACCCAAGAAGCCAACAAACCAACAAACCAACAAGCCAACAAACCAACAAACCAACAAACCAACAAGCCAACAAACCAACAAACCAACAAACCAACAAGCCAACAAACCAACAAACCAACAAACCAAAAAACCAACAAACCAACAAACCAACAAACCAACAAACCAACAAACCAACAAACCAACAAGCCAACAAGCCAACAAACCAACAAACCAACAAACCAACAAGCCAACAAACCAACCAGCCAACAAACCAACAAACCAACAAACCAAGTAACCAAAAAGCCAACAAACTAACAAACCAACAAGCCAACAAACCAACAAGCCAACAAGCCAACAAACCAACAAACCAACAAAGCAACAAACCAAAAAACCAACAAACCAAAAAACCAACAAACCATCAAACGAACAAAGCAACAAGCCAACAAGCCAACAAACCAACAAACCAACAAGCCAACAAACCAACAAACCAACAAACCAACAAGCCAACAAACCAACAAACCAACAAACCAACAAGCCAACAAACCAACAAACCAACAAGCCAACAAATCAACAAACCAATAAACCAACAAACCAACAAGCCAACAAGTCAACAAACCAACAAACCAACAAGCCAACAAACCAACAAACCAACAAACCAGCAAGCCAACAAACCAACAAACCAACAAGCCAACAAGCCAACAAACCAACAAACCAACAAACCAGCAAGCCAACAAACCAACAAACCAACAAACCAAGTAACCGAAAGACCAACAAACTAACAAACCAACAAGCCAACAAGCCAACAAACCAACAAGCCAACAAACCAACAAACCAACAAAGCAACAAGCCAACAAACCAACAAACCAACAAACCAACAAGCCAACAAACCAACAAACCTAAAAGCCAACAAACCAACAAACCAATAAACCAACAAACCAACAAGCCAACAAGCCAACAAACCAACAAACCAACAAGCCAACAAACCAACAAACCAACAAGCCAACAAACCAACAAACCAACAAACCAACATGCCAATAAACCAACAAACTAAGTAAACAACAAGCCAACAAACCAACAAACCAACAAGCCAACAAGCCAACAAACCAACAAACCAACAAACCAACAAGCCAACAAACCAACAAACCAACAAACCAAGTAACCAAAAGGCCAAAAAACTAACAAACCAACAAGCCAACAAACCAACAAGCCAACAAACCAACAAACCAACAAAGCAACAAGCCAACAAGCCAACAAACAAACAAACCAACAAACCAAGTAACCAAAAGGCCAACAAACTAACAAACCAACAAGCCAACAAGCCAAAAAACCAACAAGCCAACAACCCAACAAACCAACAAACCAACAAACCAACAAACCAACAAACCAACAAACCAAAATGCCAACAGACCAACAAACTAAGTAACCAACAATCCAACAAACCAACAAACCAACAAACCAACATGCCAACAAACCAACAAACTAAGTAACCAAAAAGCCAACAAACCAACAAACCAACAAGCCAACAAGCCAACAAACCAACAAACCAACAAACCAACAAGCCAACAAACCAACAAGCCAACAAGCCAACAAACCAACAAACCAACAAACCAACAAGCCAACAAACCAACAAACCAACAAGCCAACAAACCAACAAACCAACAAACCAACATGCCAACAAACCAACAAACTAAGTAAACAACAAGCCAACAAACCAACAAACCAACAAGCCAACAAGCCAACAAACCAACAAACCAACACACCAACAAGCCAACAAACCAACAAACCAAGTAAACAAAAGGCCAACAAACTAACAAACCAACAAGCCAACAAACCAACAAGCCAACAAACCAACAAACCAACAAAGCAACAAGCCAACAAGCCAACAAACAAACAAACCAACAAACCAAGTAACCAAAAGGCCAACAAACTAACAAACCAACAAGCCAACAAGCCAACAAACCAACAAGCCAACAACCCAACAAACCAACAAACCAATAAACCAACAAACCAATAAACCAACAAACCAACAAACCAACATGCCAACAAACCAACAAACTAAGCAACCAACAAGCCAACAAACCAACAAACCAACAAACCAACATGCCAACAAACCAACAAACTAAGTAACCAAAAAGCCAACAAACCAACAAACCAACAAGCCAACAAGCCAACAAACCAACAAACCAACAAACCAACAAGCCAACAAACCAACAAGCCAACAAGCCAACAAACCAACAAACCAACAAGCCAACAAGCCAACAAACCAACAAACCAACAAACCAACAAGCCAACAAACCAACAAACCAATAAACCAACAAGCCAACAAACCAACAAACCAACAAGCAAACAAACCAACAAACCAACAAACCAGCAAACCAACAAACCAAGTAACCAACAAGCCAACAAACCAACAAACCAAAAACCGACAAGCCAACAAACCAACAAACCAACAAGCCAACAAACCAACAAACCAACAAAGCAACAAGCCAACAAGCCAACAAACCAACAAACCAACAAGCCAACAAACCAACAAACCAACAAGCCAACAAGCCAACAAACCAATAAACCAACAAACCAACAAGCCAACAAACCAACAAACCAACAAGCAAACAGACCAACAAACCAACAAACCAACAAACCAACAAGCCAACAAACCAACAAACCAACAAACCAAAAAACCAACAAACCAACAAACCAACAAACCAACAAACCAACAAACCAACAAGCCAACAAGCCAATAAACCAACAAACCAACAAACCAACAAGCCAACAAACCAACAAGCCAACAAACCAACAAACCAAGTAACCAAAAAGCCAACAAACTAAAAAACCAACGAGCCAACAAACCAACAAGCCAACAAGCCAACAAACCAACAAACCAACAAAGCAACAAACCAAAAAACCAACAAACCAAAAAACCAACAAACCAACAAACCATCAAACGAACAAAGCAACAAGCCAACAAGCTAACAAACCAACAAACCAACAAGCCAACAAACCAACAAACCAACAAGCCAACAAGCCAACAAACCAACAAACCAATAAGCCAACAAACCAACAAACCAACAAGCCAACAAACCAACAAACCAACAAACCAACAAACCAACAAACCAGCAAGCCAACAAGCCAACAAACCAACAAACCAACAAGCCAACAAACCAACAAACCAACAAGCCAACAAACCAACAAACCAACAAACCAACATGCCAACAAACCAACAAACTAAGTAACCAACAAGCCAACAAACCAACAAACCAACAAACCAACAAGCCAACAAGCCAACAAACCAACAAACCAACAAACCAACAATACAAGTAACCAACAAACCAACAAACCATCAAACAAACAAAGCAACAAACCAACAAACCAACTAACCAACAAGCCAACAAACCAACAAACAAATAAACCAACAAACCAACAAACAAATAAACCAACAAACCAACAAACCAACAAACCAACAAACCAAAAAACCAACAAACCAACAAACCAACAAGCCAACAAGCCAACAAACCAACAAGCCAACAAGCCAACAAACCAACAAACCAACAAACCAACAAGCCAACAAACCAACAAACCAACAAACCAACAAACCAACAAGCCAACAAACCAACAAACAAATAAACCAACAAACCAAAAAACCAACAAACCAACAAACCAACAAACCAACAAACCAACAAACCAACAAGCCAACAAACCAACAAACCAACACACCAACAAGCCAACAAACCAACAAACAAATAAACCAACAAACCAACAAACCAACAAACCAACAAACCAAAAAACCAACAAACCAACAAGCCAACAAGCCAACTAACCAACAAACTAACAAACAAACAAACGAACTAATCAACAAACCAACAAACTAAGTAACCAATAAGCCAACAAACCAACAAACCAACAAGCCAACAAGCCAACAAACCAACAAACCAACAAGCGAACAAACCAACTAACCAACAAACTAACATACCAACAAACCAACAAACCAACAAACCAACAAGCCAACAAACCAACAAACAAATAAACCAACAAACCAAAAAACCAACAAACCAACAAACCAACAAACCAACAAGCCAACAAACCAACAAACCAGCAAACCAACAAACCAAGTAACCAACAAGCCAACAAACCAACAAACCAAAAACCAACAAGCCAACAAACCAACAAACCAACAAGCCAACAAACCAACAAACCAACAAGCCAACAAACCAACAAACCAACAAACCAACAAACCAACAAGCCAACAAGCCAACAAACCAACAAACCAACAAACCAACAAGCCAACAAAACAACAAGCCAACAAACCAACAAACCAACAAACCAACAAGCCAACAAACCAACAAACCAACAAACCAAGTAACCAAAAAGCCAACAAACTAACAAACCAACAAGCCAACAACCCAAGAAGCCAACAAACCAACAAACCAACAAGCCAACAAACCAACAAACCAACAAACCAACAAGCCAACAAACCAACAAACCAACAAACCAACAAGCCAACAAACCAACAAACCAACAAACCAAAAAACCAACAAACCAACAAACCAACAAACCAACAAACCAACAAACCAACAAACCAACAAGCCAACAAGCCAACAAACCAACAAACCAACAAACCAACAAGCCAACAAACCAACCAGCCAACAAACCAACAAACCAACAAACCAAGTAACCAAAAAGCCAACAAACTAACAAACCAACAAGCCAACAAACCAACAAGCCAACAAGCCAACAAACCAACAAACCAACAAAGCAACAAACCAAAAAACCAACAAACCAAAAAACCAACAAACCATCAAACGAACAAAGCAACAAGCCAACAAGCCAACAAACCAACAAACCAACAAGCCAACAAACCAACAAACCAACAAACCAACAAGCCAACAAACCAACAAACCAACAAACCAACAAGCCAACAAACCAACAAACCAACAAGCCAACAAATCAACAAACCAATAAACCAACAAACCAACAAGCCAACAAGTCAACAAACCAACAAACCAACAAGCCAACAAACCAACAAACCAACAAACCAGCAAGCCAACAAACCAACAAACCAACAAGCCAACAAGCCAACAAACCAACAAACCAACAAACCAGCAAGCCAACAAACCAACAAACCAACAAACCAAGTAACCGAAAGACCAACAAACTAACAAACCAACAAGCCAACAAGCCAACAAACCAACAAGCCAACAAACCAACAAACCAACAAAGCAACAAGCCAACAAACCAACAAACCAACAAACCAACAAGCCAACAAACCAACAAACCTAAAAGCCAAAAAACCAACAAACCAATAAACCAACAAACCAACAAGCCAACAAGCCAACAAACCAACAAACCAACAAGCCAACAAACCAACAAACCAACAAGCCAACAAACCAACAAACCAACAAACCAACATGCCAATAAACCAACAAACTAAGTAAACAACAAGCCAACAAACCAACAAACCAACAAGCCAACAAGCCAACAAACCAACAAACCAACAAACCAACAAGCCAACAAACCAACAAACCAACAAACCAAGTAACCAAAAGGCCAAAAAACTAACAAACCAACAAGCCAACAAACCAACAAGCCAACAAAACAACAAACCAACAAAGCAAAAAGCCAACAAGCCAACAAACAAACAAACCAACAAACCAAGTAACCAAAAGGCCAACAAACTAACAAACCAACAAGCCAACAAGCCAAAAAACCAACAAGCCAACAACCCAACAAACCAACAAACCAACAAACCAACAAACCAACAAACCAACAAACCAAAATGCCAACAGACCAACAAACTAAGTAACCAACAATCCAACAAACCAACAAACCAACAAACCAACATGCCAACAAACCAACAAACTAAGTAACCAAAAAGCCAACAAACCAACAAACCAACAAGCCAACAAGCCAACAAACCAACAAACCAACAAACCAACAAGCCAACAAACCAACAAGCCAACAAGCCAACAAACCAACAAACCAACAAGCCAACAAGCCATCAAACCAACAAACCAACAAACCAACAAGCCAACAAACCAACAAACCAACAAACCAACAAGCCAACAAACCAACAAACCAACAAGCAAACAAACCAACAAACCAACAAACCAACAAACTAACAAACCAACAAGCCAACAAAAAAACAAGCTAACAAACCAACAAACCAACAAACCAAGTAACCAAAAAGCCAACAAACTAACAAACCAACAAGCCAACAAACCAACAAGCCAACAAACCAACAAACCAACAAACCAACAAACCAACAAACCAACAAACCAACAAACCAAAATGCCAACAGACCAACAAACTAAGTAACCAACAATCCAACAAACCAACAAACCAACAAACCAACATGCCAACAAACCAACAAACTAAGTAACCAAAAAGCCAACAAACCAACAAACCAACAAGCCAACAAGCCAACAAACCAACAAACCAACAAGCCAACAAGCCAACAAATCAACAAACCAACAAGCCAACAAACCAACAAACCAACAAGCCAACAAGCCAACAAACCAACAAACCAACAAACCAACAAGCCAACAAACCAACAAACCAACAAGCAAACAAACCAACAAACCAACAAACCAACAAACCAACAAACCAACAAACCAACAAGCCAACAAACCAACAAACCAACAAACCAACAAACCAACAAGCCAACAAAAAAACAAGCTAACAAACCAACAAACCAACAAACCAAGTAACCAAAAAGCCAACAAACTAACAAACCAACAAGCCAACAAACCAACAAGCCAACAAACCAACAAACCAACAAAGCAACAAACCAAAAAACCAACAAACCAAAAAACCAACAAACCAACAAACCATCAAACGAACAAAGCAACAAGCCAACAAGCCAACAAACCAACAAACCAACAAACCAACAAGCCAACAAAACAACAAGCCAACAAACCAACAAACCAACAAACCAACAAGCCAACAAACCAACAAACCAACAAACCAAGTAACCAAAAAGCCAACAAACTAACAAACCATAAAGGCAACAAGCCAACAAGCCAACAAACCAACAAACCAAAAAGCCAACAAACCAACAAACCAACAAGCCAACAAACCAACAAACCAACAAACCAACAAGCCAACAAACCAACAAACCAACAAACCAAAAAACCAACAAACCAACAAACCAACAAACCAACAAACCAACAAACCAACAAGCCAACAAGCCAACAAACCAACAAACCAACAAACCAACAAGCCAACAAACCAACCAGCCAACAAACCAACAAACCAACAAACCAAGTAACCAAAAAGCCAACAAACTAACAAACCAACAAGCCAACAAACCAACAAGCCAACAAGCCAACAAACCAACAAACCAACAAAGCAACAAACCAAAAAACCAACAAACCAAAAAACCAACAAACCATCAAACGAACAAAGCAACAAGCCAACAAGCCAACAAACCAACAAACCAACAAACCAACAAACCAACAAACCTAAATGCCAACAGACCAACAAACTAAGTAACCAACAATCCAACAAACCAACAAACCAACAAACCAACATGCCAACAAACCAACAAACTAAGTAACCAAAAAGCCAACAAACCAACAAACCAACAAGCCAACAAGCCAACAAACCAACAAACCAACAAACCAACAAGCCAACAAACCAACAAGCCAACAAGCCAACAAACCAACAAACCAACAAGCCAACAAGCCAACAAACCAACAAACCAACAAACCAACAAGCCAACAAACCAACAAACCAACAAACCAACAAGCCAACAAACCAACAAACCAACAAGCAAACAAACCAACAAACCAACAAACCAACAAACCAACAAAGCAACAAGCCAACAAGCCAACAAATCAACAAACCAACAAGCCAACAAACCAACAAACCAACAAGCCAACAAGCCAACAAACCAACAAACCAACAAACCAACAAGCCAACAAACCAACAAACCAACAAGCAAACAAACCAACAAACCAACAAACCAACAAACCAACAAACCAACAAACCAACAAGCCAACAAACCAACAAACCGACAAACCAACAAACCAACAAGCCAACAAAAAAACAAGCTAACAAACCAACAAACCAACAAACCAAGTAACCAAAAAGCCAACAAACTAACAAACCAACAAGCAAAACAAACCAACAAGCCAACAAACCAACAAACCAACAAAGCAACAAACCAAAAAACCAACAAACCAAAAAACCAACAAACCAACAAACCATCAAACGAACAAAGCAACAAGCCAACAAGCCAACAAACCAACAAACCAACAAACCAACAAGCCAACAAAACAACAAGCCAACAAACCAACAAACCAACAAACCAACAAGCCAACAAACCAACAAACCAACAAACCAAGTAACCAAAAAGCCAACAAACTAACAAACCATAAAGGCAACAAGCCAACAAGCCAACAAACCAACAAACCAACAAACCAACAAGCCAACAAACCAACAAACCAACAAACCAACAAGCCAACAAACCAACAAACCAACAAACCAAAAAACCAACAAACCAA
Source organism: Atherix ibis (assembly GCA_958298945.1). Taxonomy (NCBI): domain Eukaryota; kingdom Metazoa; phylum Arthropoda; class Insecta; order Diptera; family Athericidae; genus Atherix; species Atherix ibis. Next base: position 94,363,303 of record OY282608.1, read on the forward strand.
CAAACCAACAAACCAACAAACCAACAAACCAACAAGCCAACAAGCCAACAAACCAACAAACCAACAAACCAACAAGCCAACAAACCAACCAGCCAACAAACCAACAAACCAACAAACCAAGTAACCAAAAAGCCAACAAACTAGCAAACCAACAAGCCAACAAACCAACAAGCCAACAAGCCAACAAACCAACAAACCAACAAAGCAACAAACCAAAAAACCAACAAACCAAAAAACCAACAAACCATCAAACGAACAAAGCAACAAGCCAACAAGCCAACAAACCAACAAACCAACAAACCAACAAACCAACAAACCTAAATGCCAACAGACCAACAAACTAAGTAACCAACAATCCAACAAACCAACAAACCAACAAACCAACATGCCAACAAACCAACAAACTAAGTAACCAAAAAGCCAACAAACCAACAAACCAACAAGCCAACAAGCCAACAAACCAACAAACCAACAAACCAACAAGCCAACAAACCAACAAGCCAACAAGCCAACAAACCAACAAACCAACAAGCCAACAAGCCAACAAACCAACAAACCAACAAACCAACAAGCCAACAAACCAACAAACCAACAAACCAACAAGCCAACAAACCAACAAACCAACAAGCAAACAAACCAACAAACCAACAAACCAACAAACCAACAAAGCAACAAGCCAACAAGCCAACAAATCAACAAACCAACAAGCCAACAAACCAACAAACCAACAAGCCAACAAGCCAACAAACCAACAAACCAACAAACCAACAAGCCAACAAACCAACAAACCAACAAGCAAACAAACCAACAAACCAACAAACCAACAAACCAACAAACCAACAAACCAACAAGCCAACAAACCAACAAACCAACAAACCAACAAACCAACAAGCCAACAAAAAAACAAGCTAACAAACCAACAAACTAACAAACCAAGTAACCAAAAAGCCAACAAACTAACAAACCAACAAGCCAACAAACCAACAAGCCAACAAACCAACAAACCAACAAAGCAACAAACCAAAAAACCAACAAACCAAAAAACCAACAAACCAACAAACCATCAAACGAACAAAGCAACAAGCCAACAAGCCAACAAACCAACAAACCAACAAACCAACAGGCCAACAAAACAACAAGCCAACAAACCAACAAACCAACAAACCAACAAGCCAACAAACCAACAAACCAACAAACCAAGTAACCAAAAAGCCAACAAACTAACAAACCATAAAGGCAACAAGCCAACTAGCCAACAAACCAACAAACCAAAAAGCCAACAAACCAACAAACCAACAAGCCAACAAACCAACAAACCAACAAACCAACAAGCCAACAAACCAACAAACCAACAAACCAAAAAACCAACAAACCAACAAACCAACAAACCAACAAACCAACAAACCAACAAGCCAACAAGCCAACAAACCAACAAACCAACAAACCAACAAGCCAACAAACCAACCAGCCAACAAACCAACAAGCCAACAAACCAAGTAACCAAAAAGCCAACAAACTAGCAAACCAACAAGCCAACAAACCAACAAGCCAACAAGCCAACAAACCAACAAACCAACAAAGCAACAAACCAAAAAACCAACAAACCAAAAAACCAACAAACCATCAAACGAACAAAGCAACAAGCCAACAAGCCAACAAACCAACAAACCAACAAACCAACAAGCCAACAACCCAACAAGCCAACAAACCAACAAACCAACAAACCAACAAGCCAACAAACCAACAAACCAACAAACCAACAAACCAACAAACCAACAAACCAAAAAACCAACAACCCAACAAACCAACAAACCAACAAAGCAACAAGCCAACAAACTAACAAACCAACAAGCCAACAAGCCAACAAGCAAACAAACCAACAAACCAACAAAGCAACAACCCAACAAACTAACAAACCAACAAACCAACAAGCCAACAAGCCATCAAACCAACAAACCAACAAGCCAACAAGCCAACAAACCAACAAACCAACAAAGCAACAATCCAACAAACCAACAAACCAACAAACCAACAAACCAACAAGCCAACAAGCCAACAAACCAACAAACAAACAAGCCAACTAGCCAACAAACCAACAAACCAACAAGCCAACAAACCAACAAACCAACAAACCAAAAAACCAACAAACCAACAAGCCAACAAACCAACAAACTAAGTAACCAACAAGCCAACAAACCAACAAACCAACAAGCCAACAAACCAACAAACCAACAAACTAACAAGCCAGCAAACCAACAAACCAACAAACCAACAAACCAACAAACCAACAAACCAACAAGCCAACAAACCAAGTAACCAAAACGCCAACAAACTAAAAAACCAACAAGCCAACAAGCCAACAAACCAACAAACCAACACAGCAACAAACCAAAAAACCAACAAACCAAAAAGCCAACAAACCATCAAACGAACAAAGCAACAAGCCAACAAGCCAACAAACCAACAAACCAACAAGCCAACAAACCAACAAACCAACAAGCCAACAAGCCAACAAACCAACAAACCAACAAACCAACAAGCCAACAAACCAACAAACCAACAAGCCAACAAATCAACAAACCAATAAACCAACAAACCAACAAGCCAACAAGTCAACAAACCAACAAACCAACAAGCCAACAAACCAACAAACCAACAAGCCAGCAAGCCAACAAACCAACAAACCAACAAGCCAACAAGCCAACAAACCAACAAACCAACAAACCAGCAAGCCAACAAACCAACAAACCAACAAACCAAGTAACCAAAAGGCCAACAAACTAACAAACCAACAAGCCAACAAGCCAACAAACCAACAAGCCAACAAACCAACAAACCAACAAAGCAAGAAGCCAACAAACCAACAAACCAACAAACCAACAAGCCAACAAACCAACAAACCTACAAGCCAACAAACCAACAAACCAATAAACCAACAAACGAACAAGCCAACAAGCCAACAAACCATCAAACCAACAAGCCAACAAACCAACAAACCAAGTAACCAAAAAGCCAACAAACTAACAAACCAACAAGCCAACAAACCAACAAGCCAACAAGCCAACAAACCAACAAACCAACAAAGCAACAAACCAAAAAACCAACAAACCAAAAAACCAACAAACCATCAAACGAACAAAGCAACAAGCCAACAAGCCAACAAACCAACAAACCAACAAACCAACAAGCCAACAACCCAACAAGCCAACAAACCAACAAACCAACAAACCAACAAGCCAACAAACCAACAAACCAACAAACCAACAAACCAACAAACCAACAAACCAAAAAACCAACAACCCAACAAACCAACAAACCAACAAAGCAACAAGCCAACAAACTAACAAACCAACAAGCCAACAAGCCAACAAACCAACAAACCAACAAAGCAACAACCCAACAAACTAACAAACCAACAAACCAACAAGCCAACAAGCCATCAAACCAACAAACCAACAAGCCAACAAGCCAACAAACCAACAAACCAACAAAGCAACAATCCAACAAACCAACAAACCAACAAACCAACAAACCAACAAGCCAACAAGCCAACAAACCAACAAACAAACAAGCCAACTAGCCAACAAACCAACAAACCAACAAGCCAACAAACCAACAAACCAACAAACCAAAAAACCAACAAACCAACAAGCCAACAAACCAACAAACTAAGTAACCAACAAGCCAACAAACCAACAAACCAAAAAACCAACAAACCAACAAACCAACAAACCAACAAGCCAACAAACCAAGTAACCAAAACGCCAACAAACTAAAAAACCAACAAGCCAACAAGCCAACAAACCAACAAACCAACACAGCAACAAACCAAAAAACCAACAAACCAAAAAACCAACAAACCATCAAACGAACAAAGCAACAAGCCAACAAGCCAACAAACCAACAAACCAACAAGCCAACCAACCAACAAACCAACAAGCCAACAAGCCAACAAACCAACAAACCAACAAACCAACAAGCCAACAAACCAACAAACCAACAACCCAACAAATCAACAAACCAATAAACCAACAAACCAACAAGCCAACAAGTCAACAAACCAACAAACCAACAAGCCAACAAACCAACAAACCAACAAGCCAGCAAGCCAACAAACCAACAAACCAACAAGCCAACAAGCCAACAAACCAACAAACCAACAAACCAGCAAGCCAACAAACCAACAAACCAACAAACCAAGTAACCAAAAGGCCAACAAACTAACAAACCAACAAGCCAACAAGCCAACAAACCAACAAGCCAACAAACCAACAAACCAACAAAGCAAGAAGCCAACAAACCAACAAACCAACAAACCAACAAGCCAACAAACCAACAAACCTACAAGCCAACAAACCAACAAACCAATAAACCAACAAACCAACAAGCCAACAAGCCAACAAACCATCAAACCAACAAGCCAACAAACCAACAAACCAACAAGCCAACAAACCAACAAACCAACAAACCAACATGCCAATAAACCAACAAACTAAGTAAACAACAAGCCAACAAACCAACAAACCAACAAGCCAACAAGCCAACAAACCAACAAACCAACAAACCAACAAACCAACAAGCCAACAAACCAACAAACCAACAAACCAAGTAACCAAAAGGCCAAAAAACTAACAAACCAACAAGCCAACAAACCAACAAGCCAACAAACCAACAAACCAACAAAGCAACAAGCCAACAAGCCAACAAACAAACAAACCAACAAACCAAGTAACCAAAAGGCCAACAAACTAACAAACCAACAAGCCAACAAGCCAAAAAACTAACAACCCAACAACCCAACAAACCAACAAACCAACAAACCAACAAACCAACAAACCAACAAACCAACATGCCAACAAACCAACAAACTAAGTAACCAACAATCCAACAAACCAACAAACCAACAAGCCAACAAGCCAACAAACCAACAAACCAACAAACCAACAAGCCAACAAACCAACAAGCCAACAAGCCAACAAACCAACAAACCAACAAGCCAACAAGCCAACAAACCAACAAACCAACAAACCAACAAGCCAACAAACCAACAAACCAACAAACCAACAAGCCAACAAACCAACAAACCAACAAGCAAACAAACCAACAAACCAACAAACCAACAAACCAACAAAGCAACAAGCCAACAAGCCAACAAACCAACAAACCAACAAGCCAACAAACCAACAAACCAACAAGCCAACAAGCCAACAAACCAACAAACCAACAAACCAACAAGCCAACAAACCAACAAACCAACAAGCAAACAAACCAACAAACCAACAAACCAACAAACCAACAAACCAACAAACCAACAAGCCAACAAACCAACAAACCAACAAACCAACAAACCAACAAGCCAACAAACCAACAAGCTAACAAACCAACAAACCAACAAACCAAGTAACCAAAAAGCCAACAAACTAACAAACCAACAAGCCAACAAACCAACAAGCCAACAAACCAACAAACCAACAAAGCAACAAACCAAAAAACCAACAAACCAAAAAACCAACAAACCAACAAACCATCAAACGAACAAAGCAACAAGCCAACAAAACAACAAGCCAACAAACCAACAAACCAACAAACCAACAAGCCAACAAACCAACAAACCAACAAACCAAGTAACCAAAAAGCCAACAAACTAACAAACCATAAAGGCAACAAGCCAACAAGCCAACAAACCAACAAACCAACAAGCCAACAAACCAACAAACCAACAAACCAACAAACCAACAAACCAACAAACCAACAAGCCAACAAACCAACAAACCAACAAACCAAAAAACCAACAAACCAACAAACCAACAAACCAACAAACCACCAAACCAACAAGCCAACAAGCCAACAAACCAACAAACCAACAAAACCAACAAGCCAACAAACCAACCAGCCAACAAACCAACAAACCAACAAACCAAGTAACCAAAAAGCCAACAAACTAACAAACCAACAAGCCAACAAACCAACAAGCCAACAAGCCAACAAACCAACAAACCAAAAAACCAACAAACCAAAAAACCAACAAACCATCAAACGAACAAAGCAACAAGCCAACAAGCCAACAAACCAACAAACCAACAAACCAACAAGCCAACAACCCAACAAGCCAACAAACCAACAAACCAACAAACCAACAAGCCAACAAACCAACAAACCAACAAACCTACAAACCAACAAACCAACAAACCAAAAAACCAACAAGCCAACAAACCAACAAACCAACAAAGCAACAAGCCAACAAACTAACAAACCAACAAGCCAACAAGCCAACAAACCAACAAACCAACAAAGCAACAACCCAACAAACTAACAAACCAACAAACCAACAAGCCAACAAGCCATCAAACCAACAAACCAACAAGCCAACAAGCCAACAAACCAACAAACCAACAAAGCAACAATCCAACAAACCAACAAACCAACAAACCAACAAGCCAACAAGCCAATAAACCAACAAACCAACAAGCCAACTAGCCAACAAACCAACAAACCAACAAGCCAACAAACCAACAAACCAACAAACCAAAAAACCAACAAACCAACAAGCCAACAAACCAACAAACTAAGTAACCAACAAGCCAACAAACCAACAAACCAACAAGCCAACAAACCAACAAACCAACAAACTAACAAGCCAGCAAACCAACAAACCAACAAACCAACAAACCAACAAACCAACAAACCAAAAAACCAACAAACCAACAAACCAACAAACCAACAAGCCAACAAACCAAGTAACCAAAAAGCCAACAAACTAAAAAACCAACAAGCCAACAAGCCAACAAACCAACAAGCCAACAAACCAACAAACCAACAAAGCAAAAAGCCAACAAGCCAACAAACCAACAAACCAACAAGCCAACAAACCAACAAACCAACAAACCAACAAGCCAACAAACCAACAAACCAACAAACCAAGTAACCAAAAAGCCAACAAACTAACAAACCAACAAGCCAACAAGCCAACAAACCAACAAACCAACAAGCCAACAAGCCAACAAACCAACAAACCAACAAACCAACAAACCAACAAACTAAGTAGCCAACAAGCCAACAAACCAACAAACCAACAAGCCAACAAGCCAACAAACCAACAAACCAACAAGCCAACAAACCAACAAACCAACAAGCCAACAAACCAACAAACCAACAAACCAAAAAACCAACAAACCAACAAACCAACAAACCAACAAACCAACAAGCCAACAAACCAACAAACCAACAAACCAAGTAACCAAAAAGCCAACAAACTAACAAACCAACAAGCCAACAAGCCAACAAACCAACAAGCCAACAAACCAACAAACCAACAAAGCAACAAGCCAACAAGCCAACAAACCAACAAACCAACAAACCAGCAAGCCAACAAGCCAACAAACCAACAAACCAACAAACCAACAAACTAAGTAGCCAACAAGCCAACTAACCAACAAACCAACAAGCCAACAAGCCAACAAACCAACAAACAAACAAACCAACAAGCCAACAAACCAATAAACCAACAAACCAACAAACCAAAAAACCAACAAACCAACAAGCCAACAAGCCAACAAGCCAACAAACCAACAAATAACAAACCAACAAACGAACTAACCAACAAACCAACAAGCCAACAAGCCAACAAGCCAACAAACCAACAAACCAACAAACCAACAAGCCAACAAATCAACAAACCAATAAACCAACAAACCAACAAGCCAACAAGTCAACAAACCAAGAAACCAGCAAGCCAACAAACCAACAAACCAACAAACCAGCAAGCCAACAAACCAACAAACCAACAAGCCAACAAGCCAACAAACCAACAAACCAACAAACCAGCAAGCCAACAAACCAACAAACCAACAAACCAAGTAACCAAAAGGCCAACAAACTAACAAACCAATAAGCCAACAAGCCAACAAACCAACAAGCCAACAAACCAACAAACCAACAAAGCAACAAGCCAACAAATCAACAAACCAACAAGCCAACAAACCAACAAACCTATAAGCCAACAAACCAACAAACCAATAAACCAACAAACCAACAAGCCAACAAGCCAACAAACCAACAAACCAACAAGCCAACAAACCAACAAACCAACAAACCAACAAACCAACAAACCAACATGCCAATAAACCAACAAACTAAGTAAACAACAAGCCAACAAACCAACAAACCAACAAGCCAACAAGCCAACAAACCAACAAACCAACAAACCAACAAGCCAACAAACCAACAAACCAACAAACCAAGTAACCAAAAGGCCAAAAAACTAACAACCCAACAAGCCAACAAACCAACAAGCCAACAAACCAACAAACCAACAAAGCAACAAGCCAACAAGCCAACAAACAAACAAACCAACAAACCAAGTAACCAAAAGGCCAACAAACTAACAAACCAACAAGCCAACAAGCCAAAAAACCAACAAGCCAACAACCCAACAAACCAACAAACCAACAAACCAACAAACCAACAAACCAACAAACCAACAAACCAACATGCCAACAAATCAACAAACTAAGTAACCAACAATCCAACAAACCAACAAACCAACAAACCAACATGCCAACAAACCAACAAACTAAGTAACCAAAAAGCCAACAAACCAACAAACCAACAAGCCAACAAGCCAACAAACCAACAAACCAACAAACCAACAAGCCAACAAACCAACAAGCCAACAAGCCAACAAACCAACAAACCAACAAGCCAACAAGCCAACAAACCAACAAACCAACAAACCAACAAGCCAACAAACCAACAAACCAACAAACCAACAAGCCAACAAACCAACAAACCAACAAGCAAACAAACCAACAAACCAACAAACCAACAAACCAACAAAGCAACAAGCCAACAAGCCAACAAACCAACAAACCAACAAGCCAACAAACCAACAAACCAACAAGCCAACAAGCCAACAAACCAACAAACCAACAAACCAACAAGCCAACAAACCAACAAACCAACAAGCAAACAAACCAACAAACCAACAAACCAACAAACCAACAAACCAACAAGCCAACAAACCAACAAACCAACAAACCAACAAACCAACAAGCCAACAAACCAACAAGCTAACAAACCAACAAACCAACAAACCAAGTAACCAAAAAGCCAACAAACTAACAAACCAACAAGCCAACAAACCCACAAGCCAACAAACCAACAAACCAACAAAGCAACAAACCAAAAAACCAACAAACCAAAAAACCAACAAACCAACAAACCATCAAACGAACAAAGCAACAAGCCAACAAGCCAACAAACCAACAAACCAACAAACCAACAAGCCAACAAAACAACAAGCCAACAAACCAACAAACCAACAAACCAACAAGCCAACAAACCAACAAACCAACAAACCAAGTAACCAAAAAGCCAACAAACTAACAAACCATAAAGGCAACAAGCCAACAAGCCAACAAACCAACAAACCAACAAACCAACAAACCAACAAACCAACAAGCCAACAAGCCAACAAACCAACAAACCAACAAACCAAAAAACCAACAAACCAACAAACCAACAAACCAACAAACCAACAAACCAACAAGCCAACAAGCCAACAAACCAACAAGCCAACAAACCAACAAGCCAACAAACCAACCAGCCAACAAACCAACAAACCAACAAACCAAGTAACCAAAAAGCCAACAAACTAACAAACCAACAAGCCAACAAACCAACAAGCCAACAAGCCAACAAACCAACAAACCAACAAAGCAACAAACCAAAAAACCAACAAACCAAAAAACCAACAAACCATCAAACGAACAAAGCAACAAGCCAACAAGCCAACAAACCAACAAACCAACAAACCAACAAACCAACAAGCCAACAACCCAACAAGCCAACAAACCAACAAACCAACAAACCAACAAGCCAACAAACCAACAAACCAACAAGCCAACAAACCAACAAACCAACAAACCAACAAACCAAAAAACCAACAAGCCAACAAACCAACAAACCAACAAAGCAACAAGCCAACAAACTAACAAACCAACAAGCCAACAAGCCAACAAACCAACAAACCAACAAAGCAACAACCCAACAAACTAACAAACCAACAAACCAACAAGCCAACAAGCCAACAAGCCAACAAACCAACAAACCAACAAACCAAAAAACCAACAAACCAACAAACCAACAAACCAACAAACCAACAAACCAACAAGCCAACAAACCAACAAACCAACAAGCCAACTAGCCAACAAACCAACAAACCAACAAGCCAACAAACCAACAAACCAACAAACCAAAAAACCAACAAACCAACAAGCCAACAAACCAACAAACTAAGTAACCAACAAGCCAACAAACCAACAAACCAACAAGCCAACAAACCAACAAACCAACAAACTAACAAGCCAGCAAACCAACAAACCAACAAACCAACAAACTAACAAACCAACAAACCAAAAAACCAAAAAACCAACAAACCAACAAACCAACAAACCAACAAGCCAACAAACCAAGTAACCAAAAAGCCAACAAACTAAAAAACCAACAAGCCAACAAGCCAACAAACCAACAAGCCAACAAACCAACAAACCAACAAAGCAACAAGCCAACAAGCCAACAAACCAACAAACCAACAAGCCAACAAACCAACAAACCAACAAACCAACAAACCAACAAGCCAACAAACCAACAAACCAACAAACTAAGTAACCAAAAAGCCAACAAACTAACAAACCAACAAGCCAACAAGCCAACAAACCAACAAACCAACAAGCCAACAAGCCAACAAACCAACAAACCAACAAACCAACAAACCAACAAACCAACAAACTAAGTAGCCAACAAGCCAACAAACCAACAAACCAACAAGCCAACAAGCCAACAAACCAACAAACCGACAAGCCAACAAACCAACAAACCAACAAGCCAACAAACCAACAAACCAATAAACCAAAAAACCAACAAACCAACAAACCAACAAACCAACAAACCAACAAGCCAACAAACCAACAAACCAACAAACCAACAAACCAACAAACCAAAAAGCCAACAAACTAACAAACCAACAAGCCAACAAGCCAACAAACCAACAAGCCAACAAACCAACAAACCAACAAAGCAACAAGCCAACAAGCCAACAAACCAACAAACCAACAAACCAACAAGCCAACAAGCCAACAAACCAACAAACCAACAAACCAACAAACTAAGTAGCCAACAAGCCAACTAACCAACAAACCAACAAACCAACAAGCCAACAAACCAACAAACAAACAAACCAACAAGCCAACAAACCAACAAACCAACAAACCAACAAACCAAAAAACCAACAAACCAACAAGCCAACAAGCCAACAAGCCAACAAACCAACAAATAACAAACCAACAAACGAACTAACCAACAAACCAACAAGCCAACAAGCCAACAAGCCAACAAACCAACAAACCAACAAACTAAGTAACCAACAAGCCAACAAACCAACAAACGAATAAGCCAACAAGCCAACAAACCAACAAACCAACAAGCCAACAAACCAAAAAACCAACAAACCAAAAAACCAACAAACCAACAAACTAATAGACCAACAAACCAACTAGCCAACAAGCCAACAAACCAACAAACCAAGTAACCAAAAAGCCAACAAACTAACAAACCAACAAGCCAACAAGCCAACAAAGCAACAAACCAACAAGCCAACAAGCCAACAAACCAACAAACCAACAAACCAAGTAACCAAAAAGCCAACAAACTAACAAACCAACAAGCCAACAAGCCAACAAACCAACAAACAAACAAACCAACAAGCCAACAAACCAACAAACCAACAAACCAACAAACCAAAAAACCAACAAACCAACAAGCCAACAAGCCAACAAGCCAACAAACCAACAAACTAACAAACCAACAAACGAACTAACCAACAAACCAACAAGCCAACAAGCCAACAAGCCAACAAACCAACAAACCACCAAACTAAGTAACCAACAAGCCAACAAACCAACAAACGAACAAGCCAACAAGCCAACAAACCAACAAACCAACAAGCCAACAAACCAAAAAACCAACAAACCAAAAAACCAACAAACCAAAAAACCAACAAACCAACAAACTAATAGACCAACAAACCAACAATCCAACAAGCCAACAAACCAACAAACCAACAAACCAACAAGCCAACACACCAACAAGCCAACAAACCAACAAACCAAATAACTAAAAAGCCAACAAGCTAACAAACCAACAAGCCAACAAGCCAACGAACCAACAAACCAACAAAGCAACAAGCCAATAAGCCAACAAACCAACAAGCCAACAAGCCAACAAACCAACAAACCAACAAGCCAAAAAGCCAACAAACCAACAAACCAACAAACCAACAAGCCAACAAACCAACAAACCAACAAACCAACAAACCAACAAGCCAACAAACCAACAAACCAACAAACCAAAAAACCAACAAACCAAAAAACCAACAAACCAACAAACCAACAAACCAACAAACCCACAAACCAACAAGCCAACAAGCCAACAAACCAACAAACCAACAAGCCAACAAACCAACAAGCCAACAAACCAACAAACCAACAAACCAAGTAACCAAAAAGCCAACAAACTAACAAACCAACAAGCCAACAAACCAACAAGCCAACAAGCCAACAAACCAACAAACCAACAAAGCAACAAACCAAAAAACCAACAAACCAAAAAACCAACAAACCAACAAACCATCAAACGAACAAAGCAACAAGCCAACAAGCCAACAAACCAACAAACCAACAAGCCAACAAACCAACAAACCAACAAGCCAACAAGCCAACAAACCTACAAACCAACAAACCAACAAGCCAACAAACCAACAAACCAACAAGCCAACAAGCCAACAAACCAACAAACCAACAAATCAACAAGCCAACAAGCCAACAAACCAACAAATCAACAAGCCAACAAACCAACAAACCAACAAGCCAACAAACCAACAAACCAACATGCCAACAAACTAACAAACTAAGTAACCAAGAAGCCAACAAATCAACAAACCAACAAACCAACAAGCCAACTAACCAACAAATTAACAAACCAACAAACCAACAAACCAAGTAACCAACAAACCAACAAACCATCAAACGAACAAAGCAACAAACCAACAAACCAACAAACCAACAAGCCAACAAACCAACAGACAAATAAACCAACAAATCAACAAACAAATAAACCAACAAACCAACAAACCAACAAATCAACAAACCAACAAACCAACAAACCAACAAACCAAAAAACCAACAAACCAACAAACCAACAAGCCAACAAACCAACAAACCAACAAACCAACAAGCCAACAAACAAACAGACCAACAAACCAACAAACCAACAAACCAACAAGCCAATAAACCAACAAACAAATAAACCAACAAACCAAAAAACCAATAAACCAACAAACCAACAAACCAACAAACCAACAAACCAACAAGCCAACAAGCCAACGAACCAACAAACCAACAAAGCAACAAGCCAATAAGCCAACAAACCAACAAGCCAACAAGCCAACAAACCAACAAACCAACAAGCCAAAAAGCCAACAAACCAACAAACCAACAAACCAACAAGCCAACAAACCAACAAACCAACAAACCAACAAACCAACAAGCCAACAAACCAACAAACCAACAAACCAAAAAACCAACAAACCAAAAAACCAACAAACCAACAAACCAACAAACCAACAAACCCACAAACCAACAAGCCAACAAGCCAACAAACCAACAAACCAACAAGCCAACAAACCAACAAGCCAACAAACCAACAAACCAACAAACCAAGTAACCAAAAAGCCAACAAACTAACAAACCAACAAGCCAACAAACCAACAAGCCAACAAGCCAACAAACCAACAAACCAACAAAGCAACAAACCAAAAAACCAACAAACCAAAAAACCAACAAACCAACAAACCATCAAACGAACAAAGCAACAAGCCAACAAGCCAACAAACCAACAAACCAACAAGCCAACAAACCAACAAACCAACAAGCCAACAAGCCAACAAACCTACAAACCAACAAACCAACAAGCCAACAAACCAACAAACCAACAAGCCAACAAACCAACAAACCAACAAACCAACAAATCAACAAGCCAACAAGCCAACAAACCAACAAATCAACAAGCCAACAAACCAACAAACCAACAAGCCAACAAACCAACAAACCAACATGCCAACAAACTAACAAACTAAGTAACCAAGAAGCCAACAAATCAACAAACCAACAAACCAACAAGCCAACTAACCAACAAATTAACAAACCAACAAACCAACAAACCAAGTAACCAACAAACCAACAAACCATCAAACGAACAAAGCAACAAACCAACAAACCAACAAACCAACAAGCCAACAAACCAACAGACAAATAAACCAACAAATCAACAAACAAATAAACCAACAAACCAACAAACCAACAAATCAACAAACCAACAAACCAACAAACCAACAAACCAAAAAACCAACAAACCAACAAACCAACAAGCCAACAAACCAACAAACCAACAAACCAACAAGCCAACAAACAAACAGACCAACAAACCAACAAACCAACAAACCAACAAGCCAATAAACCAACAAACAAATAAACCAACAAACCAAAAAACCAATAAACCAACAAACCAACAAACCAACAAACCAACAAACCAACAAACCAACAAACCAACAAGCCAACAAACCAACAAACCAACAAACCAACAAGCCAACAAACCAACAAACAAATAAACCAACAAACCAACAAACCAACAAACCAACAAACCAACAAACCAAAAAACCAACAAACCAACAAGCCAACAAGCCAACAAACCAACAAACTAACAAACCAACAAACAAACTAACCAACAAACCAACAAACTAAGTAACCAACAAGCCAACAAACCAACAAACCAACAAGCCAACAAGCCAACAAACCAACAAACCAACAAGCCAACAAACCAACAAACCAACAAACTAACAAACCAACAAACCAACAAACCAACAAACCAACAAGCCAACAAACCAACAAACAAATAAACCAACAAACCAAAAAACCAACAAACCAACAAACTGACAAACTAACAAGCCAACAAACCAACAAACCAACAAACCAAGTAACCAACAAGCTAATAAACCAACAAACCAACAAGCCAACAAGGCAACAAACCAACAAACCAACAAGCAAACAAACCAACAAACCAACAAACCAACAAACCAACAAACCAACAAACCAACAAACCAACAAACAAATAAACCAACAAACCAACAAACCAACAAACCAACAAACCAACAAGCCAACAAGCCAACAAACCAACAAGCCAACAAACCAACAAACCAACAAACCAACAAACCAACAAACAAATAAACCAACAAACCAACAAGCCAACAAGCCAATAAACCAACAAACCAACAAGCCAACAAACCAACAAACCAACAAACCAACAAACCAACAAGCCAACAAACCAACAAACAAATAAACCAAGTAACCAAAAAGCCAACAAACTAACAAACCAACAAGCCAACAAGCCAACAAACCAACAAGCCAACAAACCAACAAACCAACATAGCAACAAGCCAACAAGCCAACAAACCAACAAACCAACAAGCCAACAAACCAACAAACCAACAAGCCAACAAGCCAACAAACCAACAAACCAACAAAGCAAGAAACCAAAAAAACCAACAAACCAAAAAACCAACAAACCAACAAACCATCAAACGAACAAAGCAACAAGCCAACAAGCCAACAAACCAACAAACCAACAAGCCAACAAACCAACAAACCAACAAGCCAACAAGCCAACAAACCAACAAACCAACAAACCAACAAACCAACAAGCCAACAAACCAACAAACCAACAAGCCAACAAACCAACAAACCAACAAGCCAACAAACCAACAAACCAACAAACCAACAAACCAACAAGCCAACAAGCCAACAAACCAACAAACCAACAAGCCAACAAACCAACAAACCAACAAGCCAACAAACCAACATACCAACAAACCAACATGCCAACAAACCAACAAACTAAGTAACCAACGAGCCAACAAATCAACAAACCAACAAGCCAACAAGCCAACAAACCAACAAACCAAGTAACCAACAAACCAACAAACCATCAAACCAACAAAGCAACAAACCAACAAACCAACAAACCAACAAGCCAACAAACCAACAAACAAATAAACCAACAAACTAACAAACAAATAACCCAACAAACCAACAAACCAACAAACCAACAAACCAACAAACCAACAAACCAACAAACCAAAAAACCAACAAACCAACAAACCAATAAGCCAACAAACCAACAAACCAACAAACCAACAAGCCAACAAACCAACAAACCAACAAACCAACAAACCAACAAGCCAACAAACAAATAAACCAACAAACCAAAAAACCAATAAACCAACAAACCAACAAACCAACAAACCAACAAACCAACAAACCAACAAGCCAACAAACCAACAAACCAACAAACCAACAAGCCAACAAACCAACAAACAAATAAACCAACAACCAACAAACCAACAAACCAAAAAACCAACAAACCAACCAGCCAACAAGCCAACAAACCAACAAACTAACAAACCAACAAACGAACTAACCAACAAACCAACAAACTAAGTAACCAACAAGCCAACAAACCAACAAACCAACAAGCCAACAAGCCAACAAACCAACAAACCAACAAGCCAACAAACCAACAAACCAACAAACTAACAAACCAATAAGCCAACAAACCAACAAGCCAACAAACCAACAAACCAACAAGCCAACAAGCCAACAAACCAACAAACCAACAAACCAACAAGCCAACAAACCAACAGACCAACAAGCCAACAAACCAACAAACCAACAAACCAACAAATCAACAAGCCAACAAGCCAACAAACCAACAAACCAACAAGCCAACAAACCAACAAACCAACAAACCAACAAACCAACAAACCAACTAACCAACAAACCAACATGCCAACAAACCAACAAACTAAGTAACCAACAAGCCAACAAATCAACAAACCGACAAGCCAACAAGCCAACAAACCAACAAATTAACAAACCAACAAACCAACAAATCAAGCAACCAACAAACAAACAAACCATCAAACGAACAAAGCAACAAACCAACAAACCAACAAACCAACAAGCCAACAAACCAACAAACAAATAAACCAACAAATCAACAAACAAATAAACCAACAAACCAACAAACCAACAAACCAACAAACCAACAAACCAACAAACCAACAAACCAACAAACCAAAAAACCAACAAACCAACAAACCAACAAGCCAACAAACCAACAAACCAACAAACCAACAAACCAACAAGCCAACAAACCAACTAGCCAGCAAACCAACAAACCAACAAACAAACAAACCAACAAGCAACAAACCAACAAACAAATAAACCAACAAACCAAAAAACCAATAAACCAACAAACCAACAAACCAACAAACCAACAAGCCAACAAACCAACAAACCAACAAACCAACAAGTCAACAAACCAACAAACAAATAAACCAACAAACCAACAAACCAACAAACCAACAAACCAAAAAACCAACAAACCGACAAGCCAACAAGCCAACAAACCAACAAACTAACAAACCCACAAACGAACTAACCAACAAACCAACAAACTAAGTAACCAACAAGCCAACAAACCAACAAATCAACAAGCCAACAAGCCAACAAACCAACAAACCAACAAGCCAACAAACCAACATACCAACAAACTAACAAACCAACAAACCAACAAACCAACAAACCAACAAGCCAACAAACCAACAAACAAATAAACCAACAAACCAAAAAACCAACTAACCAAGAAACCAACAAACCAAGTAACCAACACGCCAATAAACCAACAAACCAACAAGCCAACAAGCCAACAAACCAACCAACCAACAAGCCAACAAACCAACAAACCAACAAACCAACAAACCAACAAACCAACAAACAAATAAACCAACAAACCAACAAGCCAACAAACCAACAAACCAACAAACCAACAAGCCAACAAACCAACAAACCAACAAACCAACAAACCAACAAGCCAACAAACCAACAAACAAATAAACCAACAAACCAAAAAACCAACAAACGAACAAACCAACAAACCGACAAACCAACAACCCAAAAAACCAACAAACCAACAAACCAACAAACCAACAAACCAACAAACCAACAAGCCAACAAACCAACAAACCAACAAACCAAGTAACCAAAAAGCCAACAAACTAACAAACCAACAAGCCAACAAGCCAACAAACCAACAAGCCAACAAACCAACAAACCAACAAACCAAGTAACCAAAAAGCCAACAAACTAACAAGCCAACAAAAAAACAAACCAACAAACCAACAAACCAAGTAACCAAAAAGCCAACAAACTAACAAGCCAACAAAAAAACAAACCAACAAACCAACAAACCAACAAGCCAACAAACCAACAAACAAATAAACCAACAAACCAAAAAACCAACAAACGAACAAACCAACAAACCGACAAACCAACAACCCAAAAAACCAACAAACCAACAAACCAACAAACCAACAAACCAACAAACCAACAAACCAACAAGCCAACAAACCAACAAACCAACAACCCAAGTAACCAAAAAGCCAACAAAGCAACAACCCAACAAGCCAACAAACCAACAAACCAACGAGCCAACAAACCAACAAACCAACAAGCCCACAAGCCAACAAACCAACAAACCAACAAACCTAGTAACCAAAAAGCCAACAATTTAACAAACCAACAAGCCAACAAGCCAACAAACCAACAAGCCAACAAACCAACAAACCAACAAAGCAACAAGCCAACAAGCCAACAAACCAACAAACCAACAAGCCAACAAACCAACAAACCAACAAGCCAACAAGCCAACAAAGCAACAAACCAACAAAGCAACAAACCAAAAAACCAACAAACCAAAAAACCAACAAACCAACAAACCATCAAACGAACAAAGCAACAAGCCAACAAGCCAACAAACCAACAAACCAACAAGCCAACAAACCAACAAACCAACAAGCCAACAAGCCAACAAACCAACAAACCAACAAACCAACAAGCCAACAAACCAACAAACCAACAAGCCAACAAACCAACAAACCAACAAACCAACAAACCAACAAGCCAACAAGCCAACAAACCAACAAACCAACAAGCCAACAAACCAACAAACCAACAAGCCAACAAACCAACAAACCAACAAACCAAAAAACCAACAAACCAACAAGCCAACAAGCCAACAAACCAACAAACTAACAAACCTACAAACGAACTAACCAACAAACCAACAAACTAAGTAACCAACAAGCCAACAAACCAACAAACCAACAAACCAACAAGCCAACAAGCCAACAAACCAACAAACCAACAAGCCAACAAAGCAACATACCAACAAACTAACAAACCAACAAACCAACAAACCAACAAACCAACAAACCAACAAGCCAACAAACCAACTAACAAATAAACCAACAAACCAAAAAACCAACTAACCAAGAAACCAACAAACCAAGTAACCAACACGCCAATAAACCAACAAACCAACAAGCCAACAAGCCAACAAACCAACAAACCAACAAGCAAACAAACCAACAAACCAACAAACCAACAAACCAACAAACCAACAAACCAACAAACCAACAAACCAACAAACAAATAAACCAACAAACCAACAAACCAACAAGCCAACAAGCCAACAAACCAACAAGCCAACAAACCAACAAACCAACAAACCAACAAACCAACAAACCAACAAACCAACAAACCAACAAACAAATAAACCAACAAACCAACAAGCCAACAAACCAACAAACCAACAAACCAACAAGCCAACAAACCAACAAACCAACAAACCAACAAACCAACAAGCCAACAAACCAACAAACAAATAAACCAACAAACCAAAAAACCAACAAACGAACAAACCAACAAACCAACAAACCAACAACCCAAAAAACCAACAAACCAACAAACCGACAAACCCACAAGCCAACAAACCAACAAACCAACAAACCAAGTAACCAAAACGCCAACAAACTAACAAACCAACAAGCCAATAAGCCAACAAACCAACAAGCCAACAAACCAACAAACCAACAAAGCAACAAGCCAACAAGCCAACAAACCAACAAACCAACGAGCCAACAAACCAACAAACCAACAAGCCCACAAGCCAACAAACCAACAAACCAACAAACCAAGTAACCAAAAAGCCAACAAACTAACAAACCAACAAGCCAACAAACCAACAAACCAACAAGCCAAAAACCCAACAAAGCAACAAACCAACAAAGCAACAAACCAAAAAACCAACAAACCAAACAACCAACAAACCAACAAACCATCAAACGAACAAAGCAACAAGCCAACAAGCCAACAAACCAACAAACCAACAAGCCAACAAACCAACAAACCAACAAACCAACAAGCCAACAAGCCAACAAACAACAAACAAATAAACCAACAAACCAACAAACCAACAAACCAAAAAACCAACAAACCAACAAGCCAACAAGCCAACAAACCGACAAACTAACAAACCAACAAACGAACTAACCAACAAACCAACAAACTAAGTAACCAACAAGCCAACAAACCAACAAACCAACAAGCCAACAAGCCAACAAACTAACAAACCAACAAGCCAACAAACCAACAAACCAACAAACCAACAAACTAACAAACCAACAAACCAACAAACCAACAAACCAACAAGCCAACAAACCAACAAACAAATAAACCAACAAACCAAAAAACCAACAAACCAACAAACCAACAACCCAACAAACCAACAAACCAACAAACCAACAAACCAAGTAACCAACAAGCCAATAAACCAACAAACCAACAAGCCAACAAGCCAACAAACCAACAAACCAATAAGCAAACAAACCAACAAACCAACAAACCAACAAACCAACAAACCAACAAACAAATAAACCAACAAACCAACAAACCAACAAGCCAACAAGCCAACAAACCAACAAGCCAACAAACCAACAAACCAACAAACCAACAAACAAATAAACCAACAAACCAACAAGCCAACAAACCAACAAACCAACAAACCAACAAGCCAACAAACCAACAAACCAACAAACCAACAAACCAACAAGCCAACAAACAAACAAAGCAACAAGCTAACAAGCCAACAAACCAACAAACCAACAAGCCAACAAACCAACAAACCAACAAGCCAACAAGCCAACAAACCAACAAACCAACAAACCAAGTAACCAAAAAGCCAACAAACTAACAAACCAACAAGCCAACAAGCCAACAAGCCAACAAACCAACAAACCAACAAACAAACAAACCAACAAGCCAACAAACCAACAAACCAACAAACGAACTAACCAACAAACCAACAAACCAACAAACCAACAAACCAAGTAACCAAAAAGCCAACAAACTAACAAACCAACAAGCCAACAAGCCAACAAACCAACAAGCCAACAAACAAACAAAGCAACAAGCCAACAAGCCAACAAACCAACAAACCAACAAGCCAACAAACCAACAAACCAACAAACCAACAAGCCAACAAGCCAACAAACCAACAAACCAACAAACCAAGTAACCAAAAAGCCAACAAACTAACAAACCAACAAGCCAACAAGCCAACAAGCCAACAAACCAACAAACAAACAAACCAACAAGCCAACAAACCAACAAACCAACAAGCCAACAAACCAAAAAACCAACAAACCAACAAGCCAACAAGCCAACAAGCCAACAAACCAACAAACCAACAAACCAACAAACTAAAAGACCAACAAACCAACAAGCCAACAAGCCAACAAACCAACAAACCAACAAACTAACAAGCCAACAAACCAACAAGCAAACAAAACAACAAACCAAATAACCAAAAAGCCAACAAGCTAACAAACCAACAAGCCAACAAGCCAACAAACCAACAAACCAACAAACCAACAAACCAACAAACGAACTAACCAACAAACCAACAAGCCAACAAGCCAACAAGCCAACAAACCAACAAACCAACAAACTAAGTAACCAACAAACCAACAAACCAACAAACGAACAAGCTAACAAGCCAACAAACCAACAAACCAACAAGCCAACAAACCAAAAAACCAACAAAGCAAAAAACTAACAAACCAACAAACTAAAAGACCAACAAACCAACAAGCCAACAAGCCAACAAACCAACAAACCAACAAACTAACAAGCCAACAAACCAACAAGCAAACAAACCAACAAACCAAATAACCAAAAAGCCAACAAGCTAACAAACCAACAAGCCAACAAGCCAACAAACCAACAAACCAACAAACCAACAAACCAACAAGCCAACAAACCAACAAACCAACAAACCAACAAACCAACAAGCCAACAAACCAACAAATAAATAAACCAACAAACCAAAAAACCAACAAACCAACAAACAAACAAACCAACAAACCAACAAACCAACAAACCAAAAAACCAACAAACCAACAAACCAACAAACCAACAAACCAACAAACCAACAAGCCAACAAACCAACAGACCAACAAACCAACAAACTAAGTAACCAAAAAGCCAACAAAATAACAAACCAACAAGCCAACAAGCCAGCAAACCAACAAGCCAACAAACCAACAAACCAACAAAGAAACAAGCCAACAAGCCAGCAAACCAACAAACCAACAAGCCAACAAACCAACAAACCAACAAGCCAACAAGCCAACAAACCAACAAACCAACAAACCAAGTAACCAAAAAGCCAACAAACTAACAAACCAATAAGCCAACAAGCCAACAAACCAACAAGCCAACAAACAAACAAAGCAACAAGCCAACAAGCCAACAAACCAACAAACCAACAAGCCAACAAACCAACAAACCAACAAGCCAACAAGCCAACAAACCAACAAACCAACAAACCAAGTAACCAAAAAGCCAACAAACTAACAAACCAACAAGCCAACAAGCCAACAAACCAACAAACCAACAAACCAACAAACAAACAAACCAACAAGCCAACAAACCAACAAACCAACAAACCAACAAACCAAAAAACCAACAAACCAACAAGCCAACAAGCCAACAAGCCAACAAACCAACAAACCAACAAACCAACAAACGAACTAACCAACAAACCAACAAGCCAACAAGCCAACAAGCCAACAAACCAACAAACCAACAAACTAAGTAACAAACAAACCAACAAACCAACAAACGAACAAGCCAACAAGCCAACAAACCAACAAACCAACAAGCCAACAAACCAAAAAACCAACAAAGCAAAAAACCGACAAACCAACAAACTAATAGACTAACAAACCAACAAGCCAACAAGCCAACAAACCAACAAACCAACAAACCAACAAGCCAACAAACCAACAAGCCAACAAACCAACAAACCAAATAACCAAAAAGCCAACAAGCTAACAAACCAACAATCCAACAAGCCAACAAACCAACAAACCAACAAAGCAACAAGCCAATAAGCCAACAAACTAACAAGCCAACAAGCCAACAAACCAACAAACCAACAAGCCAAAAAGCCAACAAACCAACAAACCGACAAACCAACAAGCCAACAAACCAACAAACCAACAAACCAACAAACCAACAAGCCAACAAACCAACAAACCAACAAACCAAAAAACCAACAAACCAAAAAACCAACAAACCAACAAACCAACAAACCAACAAACCAACAAACCAACAAGCCAACAAGCCAACAAACCAACAAACCAACAAGCCAACAAACCAACAAGCCAAAAAACCAACAAACCAACAAACCAAGTAACTAAAAAGCCAACAAACCAACAAACCAACAAGCCAACAAACCAACAAGCCAACAAACCAACAAACCAACAAACCAAGTAACTAAAAAGCCAACAAACTAACAAACCAACAAGCCAACAAACCAACAAGCCAACAAGCCAACAAACCAACAAACCAACAAAGCAACAAACCAAAAAACCAACAAACCAAAAAACCAACAAACCAACAAACCATCAAACGAACAAAGCAACAAGCCAACAAGCCAACAAACCAACAAACCAACAAGCCAACAAACCAACAAACCAACAAACCAACAAGCCAACAAACCAACAAACCAACAAACCAACAAACCAACATGCCAACAAACCAACAAACTAAGTAACCAACAAGCCAACAAATCAACAAACCAACAAGCCAACAAGCCAACAAACCAACAAATTAACAAACCAACAAACCAACAAACCAAGTAACCAACAAACCAACAAACCATCAAACGAACAAAGCAACAAACCAACAAACCAACAAACCAACAAGCCAACAAACCAACAAACAAATAAACCAACAAATGAACAAACAAATAAACCACCAAACCAACAAACCAACAAACCAACAAACCAACAAACCAAAAAACCAACAAACCAACAAACCAACAAGCCAACAAACCAACAAAGCAACAAACCAACAAGCCAACAAACCAACAAACCAACAAACCAACAAACCAACAAGCCAACAAACCAACAAACAAATAAACCAACAAACCAAAAAACCAATAAACCAACAAACCGACAAACCAACAAACCAACAAACCAACAAACCAACAAACCAACAAACCAACAAACCAACAAGCCAACAAACCAACAAACCAACAAACCAACCAGCCAACAAACCAACAAACAAATAAACCAACAAACCAACAAACCAACAAACCAACAAACCAACAATCCAAAAAACCAACAAACCAACAAGCCAACAAGCCAACAAACCAACAAACTAATAAACCAACAAACAAACTAACCAACAAACCAACAAACTAAGTAACCAACAAGCCAACAAACCAACAAACCAACAAGCCAACAAGCCAACAAACCAACAAACCAACAAGCCAACAAACCAACAAACCAACAAACTAACAAACCAACAAACCAACAAACCAACAAACCAACAAGCCAACAAACCAACAAACATATAAACCAACAAACCAAAAAACCAACAAACTAACAAGCCAACAAACCAACAAACCAACAAACCAACAAACCAAGTAACCAACAAGCTAATAAACCAACAAACCAACAAGCCAACAAGCCAACAAACCAACATACCAACAAGCAAACAAACCCACAAACCAACAAACCAACAAACCAACAAACCAACAAACCAACAAACAAATAAACCAACAAACCAACAAACCAACAAGCCAACAAGCCAACAAACCAACAAGCCAACAAACCAACAAACCAACAAGCCAACAAACCAATAAACCAAAAAAACAAAAAAACAAGCCAACAAACCAACAAACCAACAAACCATCAAACCAACAAGCCAACAAACCAACAAACAAATAAACCAACAAACCAAAAAACCAACAAACGAACAAACCAACAAACCAACAAACCAACAAACCAAAAAACCAAAAAACCAACAAACCAACAAACCAACAAACCAACAAACCAACAAACCAACAAGCCAACAAACCAACAAACCAACAAACCAAGTAACCAAAAAGCCAACAAACTAACAAACCAACAAGCCAACAAGCCAACAAACCAACAAGCCAACAAACCAACAAACCAACAAAGCAACAAGCCAACAAGCCAACAAACCAACGATCCAACAAACCAACATACCAACAAACCAACAAGCCCACAAGCCAACAAACCAACAAACCAACAAACCAAGTAACCAAAAAGCCAACAAACTAACAAACCAACAAGCCAACAAGCCAACAAACCAACAAGCCAACAAACCAACAAACCAACAAAGCAACAAGCCAAAAAGCCAACAAACCAACAACCAACAAGCCAAGAAACCAACAAACCAACAAGCCAACAAGCCAACAAACCAACAAACCAACAAAGCAAGAAACCAAAAAACCAACAAACCAAAAAACCAACAAACCAACAAACCATCAAACGAACAAAGCAACAAGCCAACAAGCCAACAATTCAACAAACCAACAAGCCAACAAACCAACAAACCAACAAACCAACAAGCCAACAAGCCAACAAGCCAACAAACCAACAAACCAACAAGCCAACAAGCCAACAAACCAACAAACCAACAAGTCAACAAACCAACAAACCAACAAGCCAACAAACCAACAAACCAACAAACCAAAATGCCAACAAACCAACAAACTAAGTAACCAACGAGCCAACAAATCAACAAATCAACAAGCCAACAAGCCAACAAACCAACAAACCAACAAACCAACAAACCAAGTAACCAACAAACCAACAAACCATCAAACGAACAAAGCAACAAACCAACAAACCAACAAACCAACAAGCCAACAAACCAACAAACAAATAAACCAACAAACCAACAAACAAATAACCCAACAAACCAACAAAACCAACAAACCAACAAACCAACAAACCAACAAACCAACAAACCAACAAACCAACAAACCAACAAACCAACAAACCAACAAGCCAACAAACCAACAAACCAACAAACCAACAAGCCAACAAACCAACAAACAAACAAACCA
Source organism: Atherix ibis (assembly GCA_958298945.1). Lineage (NCBI taxonomy): Eukaryota > Metazoa > Arthropoda > Insecta > Diptera > Athericidae > Atherix > Atherix ibis. The sequence continues at coordinate 94,389,760 of OY282608.1, forward strand.
ACAAACCAACAAACCAACAAACCAACAAACCAAAAAACCAACAAACCAACCAGCCAACAAGCCAATAAACCAACAAACTAACAAACCAACAAACGAACTAACCAACAAACCAACAAACTAAGTAACCAACAAGCCAACAAACCAACAAACCAACAAGCCAACAAGTCAACAAACCAACAAACCAACAAACCAACAAGCCAACAAACCAACAAACCAACAAACTAACAAACCAATAAGCCAACAAACCAACAAGCCAACAAACCAACAAACCAACAAGCCAACAAACCAACAAACCAACAAACCAACAAAACAAAAAGCCAACAAACCAACAGACCAACAAGCCAACAAACCAACAAACCAACAAACCAACAAACCAACAAACCAACAAGACAACAAACCAACAAACCAACAAACCAACAAACCAACATGCCAACAAACCAACAAACTAAGTAACCAACAAGCCAACAAATCAACAAACAAACAAGCCAACAAGCCAACAAACCAACAAATTAACAAACCAACAAACCAACAAAACAAGTAACCAACAAACAAACAAACCATCAAACGAACAAAGCAACAAACCAACAAACCAACAAACGAACAAACCAACAAACCAACAAACCAACAAACCAACAAGCCAACAAACCAACAAACCAACAAACCAACAAGCCAACAAACCAACAAACCAACAAACCAACAAGCCAACAAACCAACAAACCAACAAACCAACAAACCAACAAGCCAACAAACCAACAAACAAATAAACCAACAAACCAAAAAACCAATGAACCAACAAACCAACAAACCAACAAACCAACAAACCAACAAACCAACAAGCCAACAAACCAACAAACCAACAAACCAACAAGCTAACAAACCAACAAACAAATAAACCAACAAACCAACAAACCAACAAACGAACAAACCAAAAAACCAACAAACCAACAAGCCAACAAGCCAACAAACCAACAAACTAACAAACCAACAAACGAACTAACCAACAAACCAACAAACTAAGTAACCAACAAGCCAACAAACCAACAAACCAACAAGCCAACAAGCCAACAAACCAACAAACCAACATGCCAACAAACCAACATACCAACAAACTAACAAACCAACAAACCAACAAACCAACAAACCAACAAGCCAACAAACCAACAAACAAATAAGCCAACAAACCAAAAAACCAATAAACCAAGAAACCAACAAGCCAACAATCCAACAAACCAACAAACCAACAAACCAAGTAACCATCACGCCAATAAACCAACAAACCAACAAGCCAACAAGCCAACAAACCAACAAACCAACAAGCAAACAAACCAACAAACAAATAAACCAACAAACCAACAAACAAATAACCCAGCAAACCAACATACCAACAAACCAACAAACCAACAAACCAACAAACCAACAAACCAACAAACCAAAAAACAACAAACCAACAAACCAACAAGCCAACAAACCAACAAGCCAACAAACCAACAAACCAAAAACCAACAAACCAACAAACCAACAAGCCAACAAACCAACAAACCAACAAACCAACAAACCAACAAACCAACAAACCAACAAGCTAACAAACCAACAAACAAATAAACCAACAAACCAACAAACCAACAAACGAACAAACCAAAAAACCAACAAACCAACAAACCAACAAGCCAACAAACCAACAAACAAATGAACCAACAAACCAAAAAACCAATAAACCAACAAACCAACAAACCAACAAACCAACAAACCAACAAACCAACAAACCAACAAACCAACAAGCCAACAAACCAACAAACCAACAAACCAACAAGCTAACAAACCAACAAACAAATAAACCAACAAACCAACAAACGAACAAACCAAAAAACCAACAAACCAACAAGCCAACAAGCCAACAAACCAACAAACTAACAAACCAACAAACGAACTAACCAACAAACCAACAAACTAAGTAACCAACAAGCCAACAAGCCAACAAGCCAACAAACCAACATACCAACAAACTAACAAACCAACAAACCAACAAACCAACAAACCAACAAGCCAACAAACCAACAAACAAATAAGCCAACAAACCAAAAAACCAACAAACCAAGAAACCAACAAGCCAACAATCCAACAAACCAACAAACCAACAAACCAAGTAACCATCACGCCAATAAACCAACAAACCAACAAGCCAACAAGCCAACAAACCAACAAACCAACAAGCAAACAAACCAACAAACCAACAAACCAACAAACCAACAAACCAACAAACCAACAAACAAATAAACCAACAAACCAACAAACCAACAAGCCAACAAGCCAACAAACCAACAAGCCAACAAACCAACAAACCAACAAACCAACAAACCAACAAACCAACAAACCAACAAACAAATAAACCAACAAACCAACAAGCCAACAAACCAACAAACCAACAAACCAACAAGCCAACAAACCAACAAACAGATAAACCAACAAACCAAAAAACCAACAAACGAACAAACCAACAAACCAACAAACCAACAACCCAAAAAACCAACAAGGCAACAAACCAACAAACCAACAAGCCAACAAACCAACAAACCAACAAACCAACAAACCAACAAGCCAACAAGCCAACAAACCAACAAACCAACAAGCCAACAAACCAACAAACCAACAAGCCAACAAACCAACAAACCAACAAACCAACAAACCAACAAACCAACAAGCCAACAAACCAACAAACCAACAAACCAACAAGCCAACAAACCAACAAACCAACAAACCAACAAACCAACAAACCAAAAAACCAACAAACCAACAAACCAACAAGCCAACAAACCAACAAACCAACAAACCAACAAGCCAACAAACCAACAAACCAACAAACCAACAAACCAACAAGCCAACAAACCAACAAACAAATAAACCAACAAACCAAAAAACCAATAAACCAACAAACCAACAAACCAACAAACCAACAAACCAACAAACCAACAAACCAACAAGCCAACAAACCAACAAACCAACAAACCAACAAGCAAACAAACCAACAAACAAATAAACCAACAAACCAACAAACAAATAACCCAGCAAACCAACATACCAACAAACCAAAAAACCAACAAACCAACAAGCCAACAAGCCAACAAACCAACAAACTAAAAAACCAACAAACGAACTAACCAACAAACCAACAAACTAAGTAACCAACAAGCCAACAAACCAACAAACCAACAAGCCAACAAGCCAACAAACCAACAAACCAACAAGCCAACAAACCAACATACCACAAACTAACAAACCAACAAACCAACAAACCAACAAACCAACAAGCCAACAAACCAACAAACAAATAAGCCAACAAACCCAAAAACCAACAAACCAAGAAACCAACAAGCCAACAATCCAACAATCCAACAAACCAACAAACCAACAAACCAAGTAACCATCACGCCAATAAACCAACAAACCAACAAGCCAACAAGCCAACAAACCAACAAACCAACAAGCAAACAAACCAACAAACCAACAAACCAACAAACCAACAAACCAACAAACCAACAAACCAACAAACAAATAAACCAACAAACCAACAAACCAACAAGCCAACAAACCAACAAACCAACAAGCCAACAAACCAACAAACCAACAAACCAACAAACCAACAAACCAACAAACCAACAAACAAATAAACCAACAAACCAACAAGCCAACAAACCAAAAAACCAACAAACCAACAAGCCAACAAACCAACAAACAGATAAACCAACAAACCAAAAAACCAACAAACGAACAAACCAACAAACCAACAAACCAACAACCCAAAAAACCAACAAACCAACAAACCAACAGACCAACAAACCAACAAACCAACAAGCCAACAAACCAACAAACCAACAAACCAACAAACCAAGTAACCAAAAAGCCAACAAACTAACAAACCAACAAGCCAACAAGCCAACAAACCAACAAGCCAACAAACCAACAAACCAACAAAGCAACAAGCCAACAAGCCAACAAACCAACAAACCAACGAGCCAACAAACCAACAAACCAACAAGCCCACAAGCCAACAAACCAACAAACCAACAAACCAAGTAACCAAAAAGCCAACAAACTAACAAACCAACAAGCCAACAAACCAACAAACCAACAAGCCAACAAACCAACAAACCAACAAAGCAACAAGCCAACAAGCCAACAAGCCAACAAACCAACAAACCAACAAGCCAACAAACCAACAAACTAACAAGCCAACAATCCAACAAACCAACAAACCAACAAAGCAACAAACCAAAAAACCAACAAACCAAAAAACCAACAAACCAACAAACCATCAAACGAACAAAGCAACAAGCCAACAAGCCAACAAACCAACAAACCAACAAGCCAACAAACCAACAAGCCAACAAGCCAACAAACCAACAAACCAACAAACCAACAAGGCAACAAACCAACAAACCAACAAGCCAACAAACCAACAAACCAACAAACCAACAAACCAACAAGCCAACAAGCCAACAAGCCAACAAACCAACAAACCAACAAGCCAACAAACCAACAAACCAACAAACCAACAAACCAACAAACCAACAAACCAACAAACCAACAAACAAATAAACCAACAAACCAACAAGCCAACAAACCAAAAAACCAACAAACCAACAAGCCAACAAACCAACAAACAGATAAACCAACAAACCAAAAAACCAACAAACGAACAAACCAACAAACCAACAAACCAACAACCCAAAAAACCAACAAACCAACAAACCAACAAACCAACAAACCAACAAACCAACAAGCCAACAAACCAACAAACCAACAAACCAACAAACCAAGTAACCAAAAAGCCAACAAACTAACAAACCAACAAGCCAACAAGCCAACAAACCAACAAGCCAACAAACCAACAAACCAACAAAGCAACAAGCCAACAAGCCAACAAACCAACAAACCAACGAGCCAACAAACCAACAAACCAACAAGCCCACAAGCCAACAAACCAACAAACCAACAAACCAAGTAACCAAAAAGCCAACAAACTAACAAACCAACAAGCCAACAAACCAACAAACCAACAAGCCAACAAACCAACAAACCAACAAAGCAACAAGCCAACAAGCCAACAAACCAACAAACCAACAAGCCAACAAACCAACAAACTAACAAGCCAACAATCCAACAAACCAACAAACCAACAAAGCAACAAACCAAAAAACCAACAAACCAAAAAACCAACAAACCAACAAACCATCAAACGAACAAAGCAACAAGCCAACAAGCCAACAAACCAACAAACCAACAAGCCAACAAACCAACAAACCAACAAGCCAACAAGCCAACAAACCAACAAACCAACAAACCAACAAGGCAACAAACCAACAAACCAACAAGCCAACAAACCAACAAACCAACAAACCAACAAACCAACAAGCCAACAAGCCAACAAACCAACAAAGCAACAAGCCAACAAACCAACAAACCAACAAGCCAACAAACCAACAAACCAACAAACCAACATGCCAACAAACCAACAAACTAAGTAACCAACGAGCCAACAAATCAACAAACCAACAAACCAACAAGCCAACAAGCCAACAAACCAACAAACCAACAAACCAACAAACCAACAAACCAAGTAACCAAAAAGCCAACAAACTAACAAACCAACAAGCCAACAAGCCAACAAACCAACAAACCAACAAACCAACAAAGCAACAAGCCAACAAGCCAACAAACTAACAAACCAACAAACCAACAAGCCAACAAACCAACAAACCAACAAACCACAAACCAAGTAACCAAAAAGCCAACAAACTAACAAACCAACAAGCCAACAAGCCAACAAACCAACAAGCCAACAAACCAACAAACCAACAAAGCAACAAGCCAACAAGCCAACAAACCAACAAACCAACGAGCCAACAAACCAACAAACCAACAAGCCCACAAGCCAACAAACCAACAAACCAACAAGCCCACAAGCCAACAAACCAACAAACCAACAAACCAAGTAACCAAAAAGCCAACAAACTAACAAACCAACAAGCCAACAAACCAACAAACCAACAAGCCAACAAACCAACAAACCAACAAAGCAACAAGCCAACAAGCCAACAAACCAACAAACCAACAAGCCAACAAACCAACAAACTAACAAGCCAACAATCCAACAAACCAACAAACAAACAAAGCAACAAACCAAAAAACCAACAAACCAAAAAACCAACAAACCAACAAACCATCAAACGAACAAAGCAACAAGCCAACAAGCCAACAAACCAACAAACCAACAAGCCAACAAACCAACAAACCAACAAGCCAACAAGCCAACAAACCAACAAACCAACAAACCAACAAGGCAACAAACCAACAAACCAACAAGCCAACAAACCAACAAACCAACAAACCAACAAACCAACAAGCCAACAAGCCAACAAACCAACAAACCAACAAGCCAACAAACCAACAAACCAACAAGCCAACAAACCAACAAACCAACAAACCAACAAACCAACAAACCAACAAGCCAACAAACCAACAAACCAACAAACCAACAAGCCAACAAACCAACAAACCAACAAACCAACAAACCAACAAACCAACAAACCAACAAACCAACAAACAAATAAACCAACAAACCAAAAAACCAATAAACCAACAAACCAACAAACCAACAAACCAACAAACCAACAAGCCAACAAACCAACAAACCTACAAACCAACAAGCTAACAAACCAACAAACAAATAAACCAACAAACCAACAAACCAACAAACGAACAAACCAAAAAACCAACAAACCAACAAGCCAACAAGCCAACAAACCAACAAACTAACAAACCAACAAACGAACTAACCAACAAACCAACAAACTAAGTAACCAACAAGCCAACAAACCAACAAACCAACAAGCCAACAAGCCAACAAACCAACAAACCAACAAGCCAACAAACCAACATACCAACAAACTAACAAACCAACAAACCAACAAACCAACAAACCAACAAGCCAACAAACCAACAAACAAATAAGCCAACAAACCCAAAAACCAACAAACCAAGAAACCAAACAAGCCAACAATCCAACAAACCAACAAACCAACAAACCAAGTAACCATCACGCCAATAAACCAACAAACCAACAAGCCAACAAGCCAACAAACCAACAAACCAACAAGCAAACAAACCAACAAACCAACAAACCAACAAACCAACAAACCAACAAACCAACAAACAAATAAACCAACAAACCAACAAACCAACAAGCCAACAAGCCAACAAACCAACAAGCCAACAAACCAACAAACCAACAAACCAACAAACCAACAAACCAACAAACAAATAAACCAACAAACCAACAAGCCAACAAACCAACAAACCAACAAACCAACAAGCCAACAAACCAACAAACAGATACACCAACAAACCAAAAAACCAACAAACGAACAAACTAACAAACCAACAAACCAACAACCCAAAAAACCAACAAACCAACAAACCAACAAACCAACAAACCAACAAACCAACAAGCCAACAAACCAACAAACCAACAAACCAACAAACCAAGTAACCAAAAAGCCAACAAACTAACAAACCAACAAGCCAACAAGCCAACAAACCAACAAGCCAACAAACCAACAAACCAACAAAGCAACAAGCCAACAAGCCAACAAACCAACAAACCAACGAGCCAACAAACCAACAAACCAACAAGCCCACAAGCCAACAAACCAACAAACCAACAAACCAAGTAACCAAAAAGCCAACAAACTAACAAACCAACAAGCCAACAAACCAACAAACCAACAAGCCAACAAACCAACAAACCAACAAAGCAACAAGCCAACAAGCCAACAAACCAACAAACCAACAAGCCAACAAACCAACAAACTAACAAGCCAACAATCCAACAAACCAACAAACCAACAAAGCAACAAACCAAAAAACCAACAAACCAAAAAACCAACAAACCAACAAACCATCAAACGAACAAAGCAACAAGCCAACAAGCCAACAAACCAACAAACCAACAAGCCAACAAACCAACAAACCAACAAGCCAACAAGCCAACAAACCAACAAACCAACAAACCAACAAGGCAACAAACCAACAAACCAACAAGCCAACAAACCAACAAACCAACAAACCAACAAACCAACAAGCCAACAAGCCAACAAACCAACAAACCAACAAGCCAACAAACCAACAAACCAACAAGCCAACAAACCAACAAACCAACAAACCAACATGCCAACAAACCAACAAACTAAGTAACCAACGAGCCAACAAATCAACAAACCAACAAGGCAACAAGCCAACAAACCAACAAACCAACAAACCAACAAACCAACAAACCAAGTAACCAAAAAGCCAACAAACTAACAAACCAACAAGCCAACAAGCCAACAAACCAACAAGCCAACAAACCAACAAACCAACAAAGCAACAAGCCAACAAGCCAACAAACTAACAAACCAACGAGCCAACAAACCAACAAACCAACAAGCCCACAAGCCAACAAACCAACAAACCAACAAACCAAGTAACCAAAAAGCCAACAAACTAACAAACCAACAAGCCAACAAACCAACAAACCAACAAGCCAACAAACCAACAAACCAACAAAGCAACAAATAAACCAAAAAACCAAAAAACCAACAAACCAACAAACCAACAAACCAACAAACCAACAAACCAACAAACCAACAAGCCAACAAACCAACAGACCAACAAATCAACAAACCAAATAACCAAAAAGCCAACAAAATAACAAACCAACAAGCCAACAAGCCAACAAACCAACAAGCCAACAAACCAATAAACCAACAAAGAAACAAGCCAACAAGCCAACAAACCAACAAACCATCAAGCCAACAAACCAACAAACCAACAAGCCAACAAGCCAACAAGCCAACAAACCAACAAACTAACAAACCAAGTAACCAAAAAGACAACAAACTAACAAACCAACAAGCCAACAAGCCAACAAACCAACAAGCCAACAAACAAACAAAGCAACAAGCCAACAAGCCAACAAACCAACAAACCAACAAGCCAACAAACCAACAACCCAACAAGCCAACAAGCCAACAAACCAACAAACCAAGTAACCAAAAAGCCAACAAACTAACAAACCAACAAGCCAACAAGCCAACAAACCAACAAACCAACAAGCCAACAAGCCAACAAACCAACAAACCAACAAACCAACAAACCAACAAACCAACAAACCAACAAACCAACAAGCCAACAAGCCAACAAACTAACAAACCAACAAGCCAACAAACCAACAAACCAACAAGCCAACAAACCAACAAACCAACAAACCAAAAAACCAACAAACCAACAAACCAACAAACCAACAAACCAACAAGCCAACAAACCAACAAACCAAGTAACCAAAAAGCTAACAAACTAACAAACCAACAGGCCAACAAGCCAACAAACCAACAAGCCAACAAACCAACAAACCAACAAAGCAACAAGCCAACAAGCCAACAAACCAACAAACCAACAAACCAACAAGCCAACACGCCAACAAACAACAAACCAACAAACCAAGTAACCAAAAAGCCAACAAACTAACAAACCAAGAAGCCAACAAGCCAACAAATCAACAAACCAACAAACCAACAAGCCAACAAACCAACAAAAAAATAAACGAACAAACCAACAAACCAACAAACCAACAAACCAACAAACCAAAAAAGCAACAAACCAACAAGCCAACAAGCCAACAAGCCAACAAACCAACAAACTAACAAACCAACAAACGAACTAACCAACAAACCAACAAGCCAACAAGCCAACAAACCAACAAACCAACAAACCAACAAACTAAGTAACCAACAAGCTAACAAACCAACAAACCAACAAGCCAACAAGCCAACAAACCAACAAACCAACAAGCCAACAAGCCAACAAACCAAAAAACCAACAAACCAAAAAACCAACAAACCAACAAGCCAACAAACCAACAAGCCAACAAGCCAACAAACCAACAAACCAACAAACCAACAAGCCAACAAACCAACAAGGCAACAAACCAACAAACCAACAAACCAAGTAACCAAAAAGCCAACAAACTAACAAACCAACAAGCCAACAAGCCAACAAACCAACAAACCAACAAAGCTACAAGCCAACAAGCCAACAAACCAACAAACCAACAAACCAACAAACCAACAAACCAACAAACCAACAAGCCAACAAGCCAACAAACCAACAAACCAACAAACCTACAAACCAACAAGCCAACAAACCAACAAATCAACAAGCAGACAAACCAAAAAACCAACAAACCAACAAGCCAACAAACCAACAAACCAACATACCAAAAAACCAACAAACCAACAAACCAACAAACCAACAAACCAACAGACCAACAAACCAACAAGCCAACAAGCCAACAAACCAACAAACCAACAAACCAACAAGCCAACAAACCAACAAGCCAACAAACCAACAAACCAACAAACCTAGTAACCAAAAAGCCAACAAACTAACAAACCAACAAGCCAACAAACTAACAAGCCAACAAGCCAACAAACCAACAAACCAACAAAGCAATAAACCAAAAAACCAACAAACCAAAAAACCAACACACCAACAAACCATCAAACGAACAAAGCAACAAGCCAACAAGCCAACAAACTAACAAACCAACAAGCCAACAAACCAACAAACCAACAAGCCAACAAGCCAACAAACCAACAAACCAACAAACCAACAAGCCAACAAACCAACAAACCAACAAGCCAACAAACCAACAAACCAACAAACCAACAAACCAACAAGCCAACAAGTCAACAAACCAACAAACCAACAAGCCAACAAACCAACAAACCAACAAGCCAACAAACCAACAAACCAACAAACCAACATGCCAACAAACCAACAAACTAAGTAACCAACACGCTAACAAACCAACAAACCAACAAGCCAACAAGCCAACAAACCAACAAACCAACAAACCAACAAACCATCAAACCAAGTAACCAACAAACCAACAAACCATCAAACGAACAAAGCAACAAACCAACAAACCAACAAACCAACAAGCCAACAAACCAACAAACAAATAAACCAACAAACCAACAAACAAACAAACCAACAAACCAACAAACCAACAAACCAACAAACCAACAAACGAACAAACCAAAAAACCAACAAACAAACAAACCAACAAGCCAACAAGCCAACAAACCAACAAGCCAACAAGCCAACAAACCAACAAACCAACAAACCAACAAGCCAACAAACCAACAAACGAACAAATCAACAAGCCAATAAACCAACAAACAAATAAACCAACAAACCAAAAAACCAACAAACCAACAAACCAACAAACCAACAAACCAACAAGCCAACAAACCAACAAACCAACAAACCAACAAGCCAACAAACCAACAAACAAAGAAAGCAACAAACCAACAAACCAACAAACCAACAAAACAAAAAACCAACAAACGAACTAATCAACAACCCAACAAACTAAGTAACCAACAAGCCAACTAACCAACAAACCAACAAGCCAACAAGCCAACAAACCAACAAACCAACAAACTAACAAACCAACAAACCAACATACCAACAAACCAACAAGCCAACAAACAAACAAACAAATAAACCAACAAACCAAAAAACCAACAAACCAACAAACCAACAAGCCAACAAACCAACAAACCAACAAACCAACAAACCAACAAACAAACAAACCAAGTAACCAACAAGCCCACAAACCAACAAACCAAAAACCGACAAGCCAACAAACCAACAAACCAACAAGCCAACAAACCAACAAACCAACAAACCAACAAACCAACAAACCAACAAGCCAATAAGCCAACAAACCAACAAACCAACAAACCAACAAGCCAACAAACCAACAAGCCAACAAACCAAAAAACCAACAAACCAACAAGCCAACAAACCAACACACCAACAAACCAAGTAACCAAAAAGCCAACAACCTAACAAACCAACAAGCCAACAAGCCAACAAGCCAACAAACCAACAAACCAACAAGCTAACAAACCAACAAACCAACAAGCCAACAAACCAACAAACCAACAAACCAAAAAGCCAACAAACCAATAAACCAACAAACCAACAAACCAACAAACCAACAAGCCACCAAACCAACAAACCAACAAACCAACAAACCAAGTAACCAAAAGGCCAACAAACTAACAAACCAACAATCCAACAAGCCAACAAACCAACAAACAAACAAACCAACAAACCAACAAACCAACAAACCAACAAACCAACAAACCAACAAACCAACAAACGAACAAACCAAAAAACCAACAAACCAACAAACCAACAAGCCAACAAGCCAACAAGCCAACAAGCCAACAAACCAACAAACCAACAAACCAACAAGCCAACAAACCAACAAACCAACAAACCAACAAACCAACAAGCCAACAAACCAACAAACATATAAACCAACAAACCAAAAACCCAACAAACCAACAAACCAACAAACCAACAAACCAACAAACCAACAAGCCAACAAACCAACAAACAAATAAACCAACAAACCAACAAACCAACAAACCAACAAAACAAAAAACCAACAAACGAACTAATCAACAACCGAACAAACTAAGTAACCAACAAGCCAACTAACCAACAAACCAACAAGCACACAAGCCAACAAACCAACAAACCAACAAGCCAACAAACCAACAAACCAACAAACTAACAAACCAACAAACCAACAAACCAACAAACCAACAAACCAACAAGCCAACAAACCAACAAACAAATAAACCAACAAACCAAAAAACCAACAAACCAACAAACCAACAAGCCAACAAACCAACAAACCAACAAACCAACAAACCAACAAACCAAGTAACCAACAAGCCCACAAACCAACAAACCAAAAACCGACAAGCCAACAAACCAACAAATCAACAAGCCAACAAACCAACAAACCAACAAACCAACAAACCCACAAACCAACAAGCCAATAAGCCAACAAACCAACAACCTAACAAACCAACAAGCCAACAAGCCAAAAAGCCAACAAACCAACAAACCAACAAGCCAACAAACCAACAAACCAACAAGCCAACAAACCAACAAACCAACAAACCAAAAAGCCAACAAACCAACAAACCAACAAACCAACAAACCAACAAACCAACAAGCCACCAAACCATCAAACCAACAAACCAACAAACCAAGTAACCAAAAGGCCAACAAACTAACAAACCAACAAGCCAACAAGCCAACAAACCAACAAGCAAACAAACCAAAAACCAACAAAGCAACAAGCCAACAAGCCAACAAACCAACAAACCAAGTAACCAAAAGGCCAACAAACTAACAAACCAACAAGCCAACAAGCCAACAAACCAACAACCCAACAAACCAACAAACCAACAAACCAACAAACCAACAAACCAACAAACCAACATGCCAACAAACCAACAAACTAAGTAACCAACAAGCCAACAAACCAACAAACCAACAAACCAACATGCCAACAAACCAACAAACTAAGTAACCAAAAGCCAACAAACCAGCAAACCAACAAGCCAACAAGCCAACAAACCAACAATCCAACAAACCAACAAGCCAACAAACCAACAAGCCAACCAACCAACAAACCAACAAGCCAACAAGCAAACAAACCAACAAACCAACAAACCAACAAGCCAACAAACCAACAAACCAACAAACCAACAAACCAACAAACCAACAAACCAGCAAACCAACAAACCAACAAACCAACAAGCCAACAAGCCAACAAACCAACAAAGCAACAATCCAACAAACCAAGAAGCCAACAAACCAACATACCAACAAACCAAGTAACCAAAAAGCCAACAAACTAACAAACCAACAAGCCAACAAGCCAACAAACCAACAAACCAACAAACCAACAAAGCAACAAACCAACAAACCAACAAACCAACAAACCAACAAGCCAACAAGCCAACAAACCAACAAACCAACAAGCCAACAAGCCAACAAACCAACAAACCAACAAAGCAACAAACCAACAAACCAACAAACCAACAAACCAACAAACCAACAAGCCAACAAGCCAACAAACCAACAAACCAACAAGCCAACAAGCCAACAAACCAACAAACCAACAAAGCAACAAACCAACAAACCAACAAACCAACAAACCAACAAACCAACAAGCCAACAAGCCAACCAACCAACAAACTAACAAACAAACAAACCAACAAGCCAACAAACCAACAAACCAAGTAACCAAAAAGCCAACAAACTAACAAACCAAAGAGCCAACAAACCAACAAGCCAACAAGCCAACAAACCAACAAACCAACAAGCCAACAAGCCAACAAACCAACAAACCAACAAAGCAACAAACCAACAAAGCAACAAACCAACAAACCAACAAACCAACAAACCAACAAACCAACAAGCCAACAAGCCAACAAACCAAAAAACCAACAAAGCAACAAGCCAACAAGCCAACAAACCAACAAACCAACAAGCCAAAAAACCAACAAGCCAACAAGCCAACAAGCCAACAAACCAACAAACCAACAAACCAACAAGCCAACAAACCAACAAGCCAACAAAACCAACAAACCAACAAACCAAGCAACCAAAAAGCCAACAAACTAACAAACCAACAAGCCAACAAACCAACAAGCCAACAAGCCAACAAACCAACAAAGCAACAAACCAAAAAATCAACAAACCAAAAAACCAACAAACCAACAAACCATCAAACGAACAAAGCAACAAGCCAACCAACCAACAAACCAACAAACCAATAAGCCAATAAACCAAGAAACCAACAAGCCAACAAGCCAACAAACCAACAAACCAACAAACCAACAAGCCAACAAACCAACAAACCAACAAGCCGACAAACCAACAAACCAACAAACCAACAAACCAACAAACCAACAAACCAACAAGCCAACAAGCCAACAAACCAACAAACCAACAAGCCAACAAACCAACAAACCAACAAGCCAACAAACCAACAAACCAACAAACCAACATGCCAACAAACCAACAAACTAAGTAACCAACAAGCCAACAAACCAACAAACCAACAAGCCAACACGCCAACAAACCAACAAACCAACAAACCAACAAGCCAACAAACCAACAAACCAACAAACCAACAAACCAACAAACCAAGTAACCAAAAGGCCAACAAACTAACAAACCAACAAGCCAACAAGCCAACAAACCAACAAGCCAACAAATCAACAAACCAACAAAGCAACAAGCCAACAAGCCAACAAACCAACAAACCAACAAACCAAGTAACCAAAGGGCCAACAAACTAACAAACCAACAAGCCAACAAGCCAACGAACCAACAAGCCAACAAACCAACAAACCAACAAACCAACAAACCAACAAACCAACAAACCAACAAACTAAGTAACCAACAAGCCAACAAACCAACAAACCAACAAGCCAACACGCCAACAAACCAACAAACCAACAAACCAACAAACCAATAAACCAACAAACCAACAAACCAACAAACCAAGTATCCAAAAGGCCAACAAACTAACAAACCAACAAGCCACCAAGCCAACAAACCAAGAAGCCAACAAACCAACGAACTAACAAAGCAACAAGCCAACAAGCCAACAAACCAACAAACCAACAAACCAAGTAACCAAAAGGCCAACAAACTAACAAACCAACAAGCCAACAAGCCAACGAACCAACAACCCAACAAACCAACAAACCAACAAACCAACAAACCAACAAACCAACAAACCAACATGCCAACAAACCAACAAACTAAGTAACCAACAAGCCAACAAACCAACAAACCAACATGCCAACAAACCAACAAACTAAGTAACCAAAAAGCCAACAAGCCAACAAACCAACAAGCCAACAAGCCAACAAACCAACAAGCCAACAAACCAACAAACCAACAAGCCAATAAGCCAACAAACCAACAAACCAACAAACCAACAAGCCAACAAACCAACAAACCAACAAACCAACAAACCAACAAGCCAACAAACCAACAAACCAACAAGCCAACAAACCAACAAACCAACAAACCAACATGCCAACAAACCAACAAACTAAGTAACCAACAAGCCAACAAACCAACAAACCAACAAGCCAACACGCCAACAAACCAACAAACCAACAAACCAACAAGCCAACAAACCAACAAACCAACAAACCAACAAACCAACAAACCAAGTAACCAAAAGGCCAACAAACTAACAAACCAACAAGCCAACAAGCCAACAAACCAACAAGCCAACAAATCAACAAACCAACAAAGCAACAAGCCAACAAGCCAACAAACCAACAAACCAACAAACCAAGTAACCAAAGGGCCAACAAACTAACAAACCAACAAGCCAACAAGCCAACGAACCAACAAGCCAACAAACCAACAAACCAACAAACCAACAAACCAACAAACCAACAAACCAACAAACTAAGTAACCAACAAGCCAACAAACCAACAAACCAACAAGCCAACACGCCAACAAACCAACAAACCAACAAACCAACAAACCAATAAACCAACAAACCAACAAACCAACAAACCAAGTATCCAAAAGGCCAACAAACTAACAAACCAACAAGCCACCAAGCCAACAAACCAAGAAGCCAACAAACCAACGAACTAACAAAGCAACAAGCCAACAAGCCAACAAACCAACAAACCAACAAACCAAGTAACCAAAAGGCCAACAAACTAACAAACCAACAAGCCTACAAGCCAACGAACCAACAACCCAACAAACCAACAAACCAACAAACCAACAAACCAACAAACCAACAAACCAACATGCCAACAAACCAACAAACTAAGTAACCAACAAGCCAACAAACCAACAAACCAACATGCCAACAAACCAACAAACTAAGTAACCAAAA
This sequence comes from Atherix ibis, assembly GCA_958298945.1. NCBI lineage: Eukaryota > Metazoa > Arthropoda > Insecta > Diptera > Athericidae > Atherix > Atherix ibis. The sequence continues at coordinate 94,406,616 of OY282608.1, forward strand.
AGCCAACAAGCCAACAAACCAACAAGCCAACAAGCCAACAAACCAACAAGCCAACAAACCAACAAACCAACAAGCCAATAAGCCAACAAACCAACAAACCAACAAACCAACAAGCCAACAAACCAACAAACCAACAAACCAACAAGCCAACAAGCCAACAAACCAACAAACCAACAAGCCAACAAGCCAACAAACCAACAAACCAACAAAGCAACAAACCAACAAACCAACAAACCAACAAACCAACAAACCAACAAACCAACAAGCCAACAAGCCAACCAACCAACAAACTAACAAACAAACAAACCAACAAGCCAACAAACCAACAAACCAAGTAACCAAAAAGCCAACAAACTAACAAACCAAAGAGCCAACAAGCCAACAAACCAAAAAACCAACAAAGCAACAAGCCAACAAGCCAACAAACCAACAAACCAGCAAGCCAAAAAACCAACAAACCAACAAGCCAACAAGCCAACAAACCAACAAACCAACAAACCAACAAGCCAACAAACCAACAAGCCAACAAACCAACAAACCAACAAACCAAGCAAACAAAAAGCCAACAAACTAACAAACCAACAAGCCAACAAACCAACAAGCCAACAAGCAACAAACCAACAAACCAACAAAGCAACAAACCAAAAAACCAACAAACCAAAAAACCAACAAACCAACAAACCATCAAACGAACAAAGCAACAAGCCAACAAGCCAACCAACCAACAAACCAACAAACCAATAAGCCAATAAACCAACAAACCAACAAGCCAACAAGCCAACAAACCAACAAACCAACAAACCAACAAGCCAACAAACCAACAAACCAACAAGCCAACAAACCAACAAACCAACAAACCAACAAACCAACAAACCAACAAACCAACAAGCCAACAAGCCAACAAACCAACAAACCAACAAGCCAACAAACCAACAAACCAACAAGCCAACAAACCAACAAACCAACAAATTAACATGCCAACAAACCAACAAACTAAGTAACCAACAAGCCAACAAACCAATAAACCAACAAGCCAACACGCCAACAAACCAACAAACCAACAAACCAACAAGCCAACAAACCAACAAACCAAAAAACCAACAAACCAAGTAACCAAAAGGCCAACAAATTAACAAACCAACAAGCCAACAAACCAACAAGCCAACAAACCAACAAACCAACAAAGCAACAAGCCAACAAGACAACAAACCAACAAACCAACAAACCAAGTAACCAAAGGGCCAACAAACTAACAAACCAACAAGCCAACAAGCCAACGAACCAACAAGCCAACAAACCAACAAACCAACAAACCAACAAACCAACAAACCAACAAACCAACATACCAACATGCCAACAAACCAACAAACTAAGTAACCAACAAGCCAACAAACCAACAAACCAACAAACCAACATGCCAACAAACCAACAAGCCAACAAACCAACAAACCAACAAGCCAACAAGCCAACAAACCAACAAACCAACAAACCAACAAGCCAACAAACCAACAAGCCAACAAACCAACAAACCAACAAGCCAACAAGCCAACAAACCAACAAACCAACAAACCAACAAGCCAACACACCAACAAACCATCAAACGAACAAAGCAACAAGCCAACAAGCCAACAAACCAACAAACCAACAAACCAATAAGCCAATAAACCAACAAACCAACAAGCCAACAAGCCAACAAACCAACAAACCAACAAACCAACAAGACAACAAACCAACAAACCAACAAGCCAACAAACCAACAAACCAACAAACCAACAAACCAACAAGCCAACAAACCAACAAACCAACAAGCCAACAAACCAACAAACCAACAAACCAACATGCCAACAAACCAACAAACTAAGTAACCAACAAGCCAACAAACCAACAAACCAACAAGCCAACACGCCAATAAACCAACAAACCAACAAACCAACAAACCAACAAACCAACAAACCAATAAACCAACAAACCAACAAACCAAGTATCCAAAAGGCCAACAAACTAACAAACCAACAAGCCACCAAGCCAACAAACCAACAAGCCAACAAACCAACAAACCAACAAAGCAACAAGCCAACAAGCCAACAAACCAACAAACCAACAAACCAAGTAACCAAAAGGCCAACAAACTAACAAACCAACAAGCCAACAAGCCAACGAACCAACAACCCAACAAACCAACAAACCAACAAACCAACAAACCAACAAACCAACAAACCAACAAACCAACATGCCAACAAACCAACAAACTAAGTAACCAACAAGCCAACAAACCAACAAACCAACATGCCAACAAACCAACAAACTAAGTAACCAAAAAGCCAACAAGCCAACAAACCAACAAGCCAACAAGCCAACAAACCACCAAGCCAACAAACCAACAAACCAACAAGCCAACAAGCCAACAAACCAACAAACCAACAAACCAACAAGCCGACAAACCAACAAACCAACAAACCAACAAACCAAGTAACCAAAAGGCCAACAAACTAACAAACCAACAAACCAACAAACCAACAAACCAACAAACCAACAAGCCAACAAGCCAACAAACCAACAAACTAACAAACAAACAAACCAACAAGCCAACAAACCAACAAACCAAGTAACCAAAAAGCCAACAAACTAACAAACCAAAGAGCCAACAAGCCAACAAACCAAAAAACCAACAAAGCAACAAACCAACAAGCCAACAAACCAACAAACCAACAAACCAACAAACCAAGTATCCAAAAGGCCAACAAACTAACAAACCAACAAACCAACAAACCAACAAACCAACAAGCCAAAAAAACAACAAACCAACAAGCCAACAAGCCAACAAACCAACAAACCAACAAACCAAAAAGCCAACAAACCAACAAGCCAACAAACCAACAAACCAACAAACCAAGTAACCAAAAAGCCAACAAACTAACAAACCAACAAGCCAACAAACCAACAAGCCAACAAGCCAACAAACCAACAAACCAACTAAGCAACAAACCAAAAAACCAACAAACCAAAAAACCAACAATCCAACAAACCATCAAACGAACAAAGCAACAAGCCAACAAGCCAACAAACCAACAAACCAACAAACCAATAAGCCAATAAACCAACAAACCAACAAGCCAACAAGCCAACAAACCAACAAACCAACAAACCAACAAGCCAACAAACCAACAAACCAACAAACCAACATGCCAACAAACCAACAAACTAAGTAACCAACAAGCCAACAAACCAACAAACCAACAAGCCAACAAGCCAACAAGCCAACAAACCAACAAGCCAACAAGCCAACAAACCAACAAACCAATAAACCAACAAGCCAACAAACCAACAAACCAACAAACGAACAAACCAACAAGCCAACAAACCAACAAACAAATAAACCAACAAACCAAAAAACCAACAAACCAACAAACCAACAAACCAACAAACCAACAAACCAACAAGCCAACAAACCAACAAACAAATAAACCAACAAACCAACAAACCAACAAACCAACAAAACAAAAAACCAACAAACGAACTAATCAACAACCCAACAAACTAAGTAACCAACAAGCCAACTAACCAACAAACCAACAAGCACACAAGCAAACAAACCAACAAACCAACAAGCCAACAAACCAACAAACCAACAAACTAACAAACCAACAAACCAACAAACCAACAAACCAACAAGCCAACAAACCAACACACAAATAAACCAACAAACCAAAAAACCAACAAACCAACAAACCAACAAGCCAACAAACCAACAAACCAACAAACCAACAAATTAAGTAACCAACAAGCCCACAAACCAACAAAGCAAAAACCGACAAGCCAACAAACCAACAAACCAACAAGCCAACAAACCAACAAACCAACAAACCAACAAACCAACAAACCAACAAACAAACAAGCCAACAAACCAACAAGCCAACAAACCAAAAAACCAACAAACCAACAAGCCAACAAACCAACACACCAACAAACCTAGTAACCAAAAAGCTAACAACCTAACAAACCAACAAGCCAACAAGCCAACAAGCCAACAAACCAACAAACCAACAAGCCAACAAACCAACAAACCAACAAGCCAACAAACCAACAAACCAACAAACCAAAAAGCCAACAAACCAACAAACCAACAAACCAACAAACCAACAAGCCACCAAACCATCAAACCAACAAACCAACAAACCAAGTAACCAAAAGACCAACAAACTAACAAACCAACAAGCCAAGAAGCCAACAAACCAACAAGCAAACAAACCAAAAACCAACAAAGCAACAAGCCAACAAGCCAACAAACCAACAAACCAACAAACCAAGTAACCAAAAGGCCAACAAACTAACAAACCAACAAGCCAACAAGCCAACAAACCAACAACCCAACAATCCAACAAACCAACAAACCAACAAACCAACAAACCAACAAACCAACATGCCAACAAACCAACAAACTAAGTAACCAACAAGCCAACAAACCAACAAACCAACAAACCAACATGCCAACAAACCAACAAACTAAGTAACCAAAAAGCCAACAAACCAGCAAACCAACAAGCCAACAAGCCAACAAACCAACAAACCAACAAACCAACAAGCCAACAAACCAACAAGCCAACAAACCAACAAACCAACAAGCCAACAAGCAAACAAACCAACAAACCAACAAACCAACAAGCCAACTAACCAACAAACCAACAAACCAACAAACCAACAAACCAACAAACCAATAAACCAACAAGCCAACAAGCCAACAAACCAACAAAGCAACAAGCCAACAAACCAAGAAGCCAACAAACCAACATACCAACAAACCAAGTAACCAAAAAGCCAACAAACTAACAAACCAACAAACCAACAAGCCAACAAACCAACAAACCAACAAACCAACAAAGCAACAAACCAACAAACCAACAAACCAACAAACCAACAAGCCAACAAGCCAACAAACCAACAAACCAACAAGCCAACAAGCCAACAAACCAACAAACCAACAAAGCAACAAACCAACAAACCAACAAACCAACAAACCAACAAACCAACAAGCCAACAAGCCAACAAACCAACAAACCAACAAGCCAACAAGCCAACAAACCAACAAACCAACAAAGCAACAAACCAACAAACCAACAAACCAACAAACCAACAAACCAACAAACCAACAAGCCAACAAGCCAACAAACCAACAAACTAACAAACAAACAAACCAACAAGCCAACAAACCAACAAACCAAGTAACCGAAAAGCCAACAAACAAACAAACCAAAGAGCCAACAAGCCAACAAACCAAAAAACCAACAAAGCAACAAGCCAACAAGCCAACAAACCAACAAACCAACAAGCCAAAAAACCAACAAACCAACAAGCCAACAAGCCAACAAACCAACAAACCAACAAACCAACAAGCCAACAAACCAACAAGCCAACAAACCAACAAACCAACAAACCAACAAACCAAGTAACCAAAAAGCCAACAAACTAACAAACCAACAAGCCAACAAACCAACAAGCCAACAAGCCAACAAACCAACAAACCAACAAAGCAACAAACCAAAAAACCAACAAACCAAAAAACCAACAAACCAACAAACCATCAAACGAACAAAGCAACAAGCCAACAAGCCAACCAACCAACAAACCAACAAACCAATAAGCCAATAAACCAACAAACCAACAAGCCAACAAGCCAACAAACCAACAAACCAACAAACCAACAAGCCAACAAACCAACAAACCAACAAGCCAACAAACCAACAAACCAACAAACCAACAAACCAACAAACCAACAAGCCAACAAGCCAACAAACCAACAAACCAACAAGCCAACAAACCAACAAACCAACAAGCCAACAAACCAACAAACCAACAAACCAACAAGCCAACAAACCAACAAACTAAGTAACCAACAAGCCAACAAACCAACAAACCAACAAGCTAACACGCCAACAAACCAACAAACCAACAAACCAACAAGCCAACAAACCAACAAACCAACAAACCAACAAACCAAGTAATCAAAAGGCCAACAAACTAACAAACCAACAAGCCAACAAGCCAACAAACCAACAAGCCAACAAACCAACAAACCAACAAAGCAACAAACCAACAAGCCAACAAACCAACAAACCAACAAACCAAGTAACCAAAAGGCCAACAAACTAACAAACCAACAAGCCAATAAGCCAACGAACCAACAAGCCAACAAACCAACAAACCAACAAACCAACAAACCAACAAACCAACAAACCAACAAACCAACATGCCAATAAACCAACAAACTAAGTAACCAGCAAGCCAACAAACCAACAAACCAACAAACCAACATGCCAACAAACCAACAAGCCAACAAACCAACAAACCAACAAGCCAACAAGCCAACAAACCAACAAACCAACAAACCAACAAGCCAACAAACCAACAAGCCAACAAACCAACAAACCAACAAGCCAACAAGCCAACAAACCAACAAACCAACAAACCAACAAGCCAACACACCAACAAACCATCAAACGAACAAAGCAACAAGCCAACAAGCCAACAAACCAACAAACCAACAAACCAATAAGCCAATAAACCAACAAACCAACAAGCCAACAAGCCAACAAACCAACAAACCAACAAACCAACAAGACAACAAACCAACAAACCAACAAGCCAACAAACCAACAAACCAACAAACCAACAAACCAACAAGCCAACAAACCAACAAACCAACAAGCCAACAAACCAACAAACCAACAAACCAACAAACCAACATGCCAACAAACCAACAAACTAAGTAACCAACAAGCCAACAAACCAACAAACCAACAAGCCAACACGCCAACAAACCAACAAACCAACAAACCAACAAGCCAACAAACCAACAAACCAACAAACCAACAAACCAACAAACCAAGTATCCAAAAGGCCAACAAACTAACAAACCAACAAGCCAACAAGCCAACAAACCAACAAGCCAACAAACCAACAAACCAACAAAGCAACAAGCCAACAAGCCAACAAACCAACAAACCAACAAACCAAGTAACCAAAAGGCCAACAAACTAACAAACCAACAAGCCAACAAGCCAACGAACCAACAACCCAACAAACCAACAAACAAACAAACTAACAAACCAACAAACCAACAAACCAACATGCCAACAAACCAACAAACTAAGTAACCAACAAGCCAACAAACCAACAAACCAACATGCCAACAAACCAACAAACTAAGTAACCAAAAAGCCAACAAGCCAACAAACCAACAAGCCAACAAGCCAACAAACCAACAAGCCAACAAACCAACAAACCAACAAGCCAACAAGCCAACAAACCAACAAACCAACAAACCAACAAGCCAACAAACGAACAAACCAACAAACCAAGTAACCAAAAGGCCAACAAACTAACAAACCAACAAACCAACAAACCAACAAACCAACAAACCAACAAGCCAACAAGCCAACAAACCAACAAACTAACAAACAATGAAACCAACAAGCCAACAAACCAACAAACCAAGTAACCAAAAAGCCAACAAACTAACAAACCAAAGAGCCAACAAGCCAACAAACCAAAAAACCAACAAAGCAACAAACCAACAAGCCAACAAACCAACAAACCAACAAACCAACAAACCAAGTAACCAAAAGGCCAACAAACTAACAAACCAACAAACCAACAAACCAACAAACCAACAAGCCAAAAAACCAACAAACCAACAAGCCAACAAGCCAACAAACCAACAAACCTACAAATCAAAAAGCCAACAAACCAACAAGCCAACAAACCAACAAACCAACAAACCAAGTAACCAAAAAGCCAACAAACTAACAAACCAACAAGCCAACAAACCAACAAGCCAACAAGCCAACAAACCAACAAACCAACAAAGCAACAAACCAAAAAACCAACAAACCAAAAAACCAACAAACCAACAAACCATCAAACGAACAAAGCAACAAGCCAACCAACCAACAAACCAACAAACCAATAAGCCAATAAACCAACAAACCAACAAGCCAACAAGCCAACAAACCAACAAACCAACAAACCAACAAGCCAACAAACCAACAAACCAACAAGCCAACAAACCAACAAACCAACAAACCAACAAACCAACAAACCAACAAGCCAACAAACCAACAAACCAACAAACCAACATGCCAACAAACCAACAAACTAAGTAACCAACAAGCCAACAAACCAACAAACCAACAAGCCAACACGCCAACAAACCAACAAACCAACAAACCAACAAGCCAACAAACCAACAAACCAACAAACCAACAAACCAAGTAACCAAAAGGCCAACAAACTAACAAACCAACAAGCCAACAAGCCAACAAACCAACAAGCCAACAAACCAACAAACCAACAAAGCAACAAGCCAACAAGCCAACAAACCAACAAACCAACAAACCAAGTAACCAAAAGGCCAACAAACTAACAAACCAACAAGCCAACAAGCCAACGAACCAACAAGCCAACAAACCAACAAACCAACAAACCAACAAACCAACAAACCAACATGCCAACAAACCAACAAACTAAGTAACCAACAAGCCAACAAACCAACAAACCAACAAACCAACATGCCAACAAACCAACAAACTAAATAACCAAAAAGCCAACAAACCAACAAATCAACAAGCCAACAAGCCAACAAACCAACAAACCAACAAACCAACAACCCAACAAACCAACAAGCCAACAAACCAACAAACCAACAAACCAACAAGCCAACAAACCAACAAACCAACAAACCAACAAGCCAACAAACCAACAAACCATCAAACGAACAAAGCAACAAGCCAACAAGCCAACAAACCAACAAACCAACAAACCAATAAGCCAATAAACCAACAAACGTACAAGCCAACAAGCCAACAAACCAACAAACCAACAAACCAACAAGCCAACAAACCAACAAACCAACAAGCCAACAAACCAACAAACCAACAAACCAACAAACCAACAAGCCAACAAGCCAAAAAACCAACAAACCAACAAGCCAACAAACCAACAAACCAACAAGCCAACAAACCAACAAACCAACAAACCAACATGCCAACAAACCAACAAACTAAGTAACCAACAAGCCAACAAACCAACAAACCAACAAGCCAACACGCCAACAAACCAACAAACCAACAAACCAACAAGCCAACAAACCAACAAACCAACAAACCAACATACCAAGTAACCAAATGGCCAACAAACTAACAAACCAACAAACCAACAAGCCAACAAACCAACAAGCCAACAAACCAACAAACCAACAAAGCAAGAAGCCAACAAGCCATCAAACCAACAAACCACGTAACCAAAAGGCCAACAAACTAACAAACCAACAAGCCAACAAGCCAACGAACCAACAAGCCAACAAACCAACAAACCAACAAACCAACAAACCAACAAACCAACAAACCAACATGCCAACAAACCAACAAACTAAGTAACCAACAAACCAACAAACCAACAAGCCAACAAGCCAACAAACCAACAAACTAACAAACAAACAAAAAAACAAGCCAACAAACCAAAAAACCAAGTAAACAAAAAGCCAACAAACTAACAAACCAAAGAGCCAACAAGCCAACAAACCAAAAAACCTACAAAGCAACAAGATAACAAGCCAACAAACCAACAAACCAACAAGCCAAAAAACCAACAAACCAACAAGCCAACAAGCCAACAAACCAACAAACCAACAAACCAACAAGCCAACAAACCAACAAGCCAACAAACCAACAAACCAAAAAACCAAGTTACCAAAAAGCCAACCAACTAACAAACCCAGGAGCCAACAAGCCAACAAACCAACAAACCAACAAAGCAACAAACCAAAAAACCAACAAACCAAAAAACCAACAAACCAACAAACCATCAAACGAACAAAGCAACAAGCCAACAAGCCAACCAACCAACAAACCAACAAACCAATAAGCCAATAAACCAACAAACCAACAAGCCAACAAGCCAACAAACCAACAAACCAACAAACCAACAAGCCAACAAACCAACAAACCAACAAGCCAACAAACCAACAAACCAACAAACCAACAAACCAACAAGCCAACAAACCAACAAACCAACAAACCAACATGCCAACAAACCAACAAACTAAGTAACCAACAAGCCAACAAACCAACAAACCAACAAGCCAACACGCCAACAAACCAACAAACCAACAAACCAACAAGCCAACAAACCAACAAACCAACAAACCAACAAACCAAGTAACCAAAAGGCCAACAAACTAACAAACCAACAAGCCAACAAGCCAACAAACCAACAAGCCAACAAACCAACAAACCAACAAAGCAACAAGCCAACAACCCAACAAACCAACAAACCAACAAACCAAGTAACCAAAAGGCCAACAAACTAACAAACCAACAAGCCAACAAGCCAACGAACCAACAAGCCAACAAACCAACAAACCAACAAACCAACAAACCAACAAACCAACATGCCAACAAACCAACAAACTAAGTAACCAACAAGCCAACAAACCAACAAACCAACAAACCAACATGCCAACAAACCAACAAACTAAATAACAAAAAAGCCAACAAATCAACAAATCAACAAGCCAACAAGCCAACAAACCAACAAACCAACAAACCAACAAGCCAACAAACCAACAAGCCAACAAACCAATAAACCAACAAACCAACAAGCCAACAAACCAACAAACCAACAAACCAACAAGCCAACAAACCAACAAACCATCAAACAAACAAAGCAACAAGCCAACAAGCCAACAAACCAACAAACCAACAAACCAATAAGCCAATAAACCAACAAACGTACAAGCCAACAAGCCAACAAACCAACAAACCAACAAACCAACAAGCCAACAAACCAACAAACCAACAAGCCAACAAACCAACAAACCAACAAACCAACAAACCAACAAGCCAACAAGCCAAAAAACCAACAAACCAACAAGCCAACAAACCAACAAACCAACAAGCCAACAAACCAACAAACCAACAAACCAACATGCCAACAAACCAACAAACTAAGTAACCAACAAGCCAACAAACCAACAAACCAACAAGCCAACACGCCAACAAACCAACAAACCAACAAACCAACAAGCCAACAAACCAACAAACCAACAAACCAACATACCAAGTAACCAAATGGCCAACAAACTAACAAACCAACAAACCAACAAGCCAACAAACCAACAAGCCAACAAACCAACAAACCAACAAAGCAACAAGCCAACAAGCCAACAAACCAACAAACCAACAAACCAAGTAACCAAAAGGCCAACAAACTAACAAACCAACAAGCCAACAAGCCGACGAACCAACAAGCCAACAAACCAACAAACCAACAAACCAACAAACCAACAAACCAACATGCCAACAAACCAACAAACTAAGTAACCAACAAACCAACAAACCAACAAGCCAACAAGCCAACAAACCAACAAACTAACAAACAAACAAAAAAACAAGCCAACAAACCAAAAAACCAAGTAACCAAAAAGCCAACAAAGTAACAAACCAAAGAGCCAACAAGCCAACAAACCAAAAAACCAACAAAGCAACAAGCCAACAAGCCAACAAACCAACAAACCAACAAGCCAAAAAACCAACAAACCAACAAGCCAACAAGCCAACAAACCAACAAACCAACAAACCAACAAGCCAACAAACCAACAAGCCAACAAACCAACAAACCAACAAACCAAGTAACCAAAAAGCCAACAAACTAACAAACCAACAAGCCAACAAACCAACAAGCCAACAAGCCAACAAGCCAACAAACCAACAAACCAACAAACCAACAAGCCAACAAACCAACAAACCAACAAGCCAACAAACCAACAAACCAACAAACCAACAAACCAACAAGCCAACAAGCCAACAAACCAACAAACCAACAAGCCAACAAACCAACAAGCCAACAAGCCAACAAACCAACAAACCAACAAGCCAACACGCCAACACGCCAACAAACCAACAAACCAACAAACTAACAAGCCAACAAACCAACAAACCAACAAACCAACAAACCAAGTAACCAAAAACCAACAAACTAACAAACCAACAAGCCAACAAGCCAACAAACCAACAAGCCAACAAACCAACAAACCAACAAAGCAACAAGCCAACAAGCCAACAAACCAACAAACCAAGTAACCAAAAGGCCAACAAACTAACAAACCAAGAAGCCAACAAGCCAACGAACCAACAAGCCAACAAACCAACAAACCAACAAACCAACAAACCAACAAACCAACATGCCAACAAACCAACAAACTAAGTAACCAACAAGCCAACAAACCAACAAACTAACAAACCAACATGCCAACAAACCAACAAACTAAGTAACCAAAAAGCCAACAAGCCAACAAACCAACAAGCCAACAAGCCAACAAACCAACAAGCCAACAAACCAACAAAACAACAAGCCAACAAGCCAACAAACCAACAAACCAACAAACCAACAAGCCAACAAACCAACAAACCAACAAACCAACAAACCAAGTAACCAAAAGGCCAACAAACTAACAAACCAACAAACCAACAAACCAACAAACCAACAAGCCAACAAGCCAGCAAACCAACAAACTAACAAACAAACAAACCAACAAGCCAACAAACCAACAAACCAAGTAACCAAAAAGCCAACAAACTAACAAACCAAAGAGCCAACAAGCCAACAAACTAAAAAACCAACAAAGCAACAAGCCAACAAGCCAACAAACCAACAAACCAACAAGCCAAAAAACCAACAAACCAACAAGCCGACAAGCCAACAAACCAACAAACCAACAAACCAACAAGCCAACAAACCAACAAGCCAACAAACCAAGAAACCAACAAACCAAGTAACCAAAAAACCAACAAACTAACAAACCAACAAGCCAACAAACCAACAAGCCAACAAGCCAACAAACCAACAAACCAACAAAGCAACAAACCAAAAAACCAACAAACCAAAAAACCAACAAACCAACAAACCATCAAACGAACAAAGCAACAAGCCAACAAGCCAACCGACCAACAAACCAACAAACCAATAAGCCAATAAACCAACAAACCAACAAGCCAACAAGCCAACAAACCAACAAACCAACAAACCAACAAGCCAACAAACCAACAAACCAACAAGCCGACAAACCAACAAACCAACAAACCAACAAACCAACAAGCCAACAAGCCAACAAACCAACAAACCAACAAGCCAACAAACCAACAAACCAACAAGATAACAAACCAACAAACCAACAAACTAACATGCCAACAAACCAACAAACTAAGTAACCAACAAGCCAACAAACCAACAAACCAACAAGCCAACACGCCAACAAACCAACAAACCAACAAACCAACAAGCCAACAAACCAACAAACCAACAAACCAACAAACCAAGTAACCAAAAGGCCAACAAACTAACAAACCAACAAGCCAACAAGCCAACAAACCAACAAGCCAACAAACCAACAAACCAACAAAGCAACAAGCCAACAAGCCAACAAACCAACAAACCAACAAACCAAGTAACCAAAAGACCAACAAACTAACAAACCAACAAGCCAATAAGCCAACGAACCAACAAGCCAACAAACCAACAAACCAACAAACCAACAAACCAACAAACCAACATGCCTACAAACCAACAAACTAAGTAACCAACAATCCAACAAACCAACAAACCAACAAACCAACATGCCAACAAACCAACAAACTAAGTAACCAAAAAGCCAACAAACCAACAAATCAACAAGTTAACAAGCCAACAAACCAACAAACCAACAAACCAACAAGCCAACAAACCAACAAGCCAACAAACCAACAAACCAACAAACCAACAAGCCAACAAACCAACAAACCAACAAACCAACAAGCTAACAAACCAACAAACCATCAAACGAACAAAGCAACAAGCCAACAAGCCAAGAAACCAACAAACCAACAAACCAATAAGCCAATAAACCAACAAACGTACAAGCCAACAATCCAACAAACCAACAAACCAACAAACCAACAAGCCAACAAACCAACAAACCAACAAGCCAACAAACCAACAAACCAACAAACCAACAAACCAACAAGCCAACAAGCCAACAAACCAACAAACCAACAAGCCAACAAACCAACAAACCAACAAGCCAACAAACCAACAAACCAACAAACCAACATGCCAACAAACCAACAAACTAAGTAACCAACAAGCCAACAAACCAACAAACCAACAAGCCAACACGCCAACAAACCATCAAACCAACAAACCAACAAGCCAACAAACCAACAAACCAACAAACCAACAAACCAAGTAACCAAATGGCCAACAAACTAACAAACCAACAAGCCAACAAGCCAACAAACCAACAAGCCAACAAACCAACAAACCAACAAAGCAACAAGCCAACAAGCCAACAAACCAACAAACCAACAAACCAAGTAACCAAAAGGCCAACAAACTAACAAACCAACAAGCCAACAAGCCAACGAACCAACAAGCCAACAAACCAACAAACCAACAAACCAACAAACCAACAAACCAACAAACCAACATGCCAACAAACCAACAAACTAAGTAACCAACAAGCCAACAAACCAACAAACCAACAAACCAACATGCCAAAAAACCAACAAACTAAGTAACCAAAAAGCCAACAAACCAACAAACCAACAAGCCAACAAGCCAACAAACGAACAAACCAACAAACCAACAAGCCAACAAACCAACAAGCCAACAAACCAACAAACCAACAAGCCAAGAAGCCAACAAACCAACAAACCAACAAACAAACAAGCCAACAAACCAACAAACCAACAAGCCAACAAACCAACAAACCAACCAACCAACAAACCAACAAACCAACAAGCCAACAAGCCAACAAAGCAACAAACCAACAAAGCAACAAGCCAACAAACCAACAAGCCAACAAACCAACAAACCAACAAACCAAGTAACCAAAAAGCCAACAAACTAACAAACCAACAAGCCAACAAGCCAACAAATCAACAAACCAACAAAGCAACAAACCAACAAACCAACAAAACAACAAGCCAACAAACCAACAAACCAACAAACCAACTAACCAACAAACCAACAAGCCAACAAGCCAACAAAGCAACAAACCAACAAAGCAACAAGCCAACAAACCAACAAGCCAACAAACCAACAAACCAACAAACCAAGTAACCAAAAAGCCAACAAACTAACAAACCAACAAGCCAACAAGCCAACAAGCCAACAAACCAACAAACCAACAAACCAACAAACCAACAAACCAACAAACCAACAAACCAACAAGCCAACAAGCCAACAAACCAACAAACCAACAAGCCAACAAGCCAACAAACCAACAAACCAACAAAGCAACAAACCTGCAAACCAACAAACCAACAAACCAACAAACCAACAAGCCAACAAGCCAACAAACCAACAAACCAACAAGCCAGCAAGCCAACAAACCAACAAAACCAACAAAGCAACAAACCAACAAACCAACAAACTAACAAACCAACAAACCAACAAGCCAACAAGTCAACAAACCAACAAACTAACAAACGAACAAACCAACAAGCCAACAAACCAACAAGCCAACAAACCAACAAACCAACAAACCAAGTAACCAAAAAGCCAACAAACTACGAACCAACAAGCCAACAAGCCAACAAACCAACAATCCAACAAAGCAACAAGCCAACAAGCCAACAAACCAACAAACCAACAAGAAAACAAACCAACAAATCAACAAGCCAACAAGCCAACAAACCAATAAACCAACAAACCAACAAGCACACAAACCAACAAACCAACAAGCAAACAGACCAACAAACCAACAAACTAAGTAACCAACAAGCCAACAAACCAACAAACCAACAAACCAACATGCCAACAAACCAACAAACTAAGTAACCAAAAAGCCAACAAACCAACAAACCAACAAGCCAACAAGCCAACAAACCAACAAACCAACAAACCAACAAGCCAACAAACCAACAAGTCAACAAACCAACAAACCAACAAGCCAACAAGCCAACAAACCAACAAACCAACAAACCAACAAGCCAACAAACCAACAAACCAACAAGCCAACAAACCAACAAACCAACAAACCAACAAATCAACAAACCAACAAGCCAACAAGCCAACAAAGCAACAAACCAACAAACCAACAAGCCAACAAACCAACAAGCCAACAAACCAACAAACCAACAAACCAAGTAACCAAAAAGCCAACAAACTAACAAACCAACAAGCCAACAAGCCAACAAACCAACAAACCAACAAAGCAACAAACCAACAAACCAACAAACTAACAAACCAACAACCCAACAAACCAACAAACCAACAAACCAACAAGCCAACAAGCCAATAAACCAACAAACCAACAAACCAACAAGCCAACAAACCAACAAGCCAACAAACCAACAAACCAAGTAACCAAAAAGCCAACAAACTAACAAACCAACAAGCCAACAAACCAACAAGCCAACAAGCCAACACGCCAACAAACCAACAAACCAACAAACCAACAAGCCAACAAACCAACAAACCAACAAACCAAGTAACCAAAAGGCCAACAAACTAACAAACCAACAAGCCAACAAGCCAACAAACCAACAAGCCAACAAACCAACAAACCAACAAAGCAACAAGCCAACAAGCCAACAAACCAACAAACCAACAAACCAAGTAACCAAAAGGCCAACAAACTAACAAACCAACAAGCCAACAAGCCAACGAACCAACAAGCCAACAAACCAACAAACCAGCAAACCAACAAACCAACAAACCAACAAACCAACATGCCAACAAACCAACAAACTAAGGAACCAACAAGCCAACAAACCAACAAACCAACAAACCAACATGCCAACAAACCAACAAACTAAGTAACCAAAAAGCCAACAAACCAACAAACCAACAAGCCAACAAGCCAACAAACCAACAAAGCAACAAACCAACAAAGCAACAAGCCAACAAACCAACAAGCCAACAAACCAACAAACCAACAAACCAAGTAACCAAAAAGCCAACAAACTAACAAACCAACAAGCCAACAAGCCAACAAGCCAACAAACCAACAAACCAACAAAGCAACAAACCAACAAACCAACAAACCAACAAGCCAACAAACCAACAAACCAACAAACCAACAAACCAACAAGCCAACAAGCCAACAAAGCAACAAACCAACAAAGCAACAAGCCAACAAACCAACAAGCCAACAAGCCAACAAACCAACAAACCAAGTAACCAAAAAGCCAACAAACTAACAAACCAACAAACCAACAAGCCAACAAGTCAACAAACCAACAAACTAACAAACGAACAAACCAACAAGCCAACAAACCAACAAGCCAACAAACCAACAAACCAACAAACCAAGTAACCAAAAAGCCAACAAACTACGAACCAACAAGCCAACAAGCCAACAAACCAACAATCCAACAAAGCAACAAGCCAACAAGCCAACAAACCAACAAACCAACAAGAAAACAAACCAACAAATCAACAAGCCAACAAGCCAACAAACCAATAAACCAACAAACCAACAAGCACACAAACCAACAAACCAACAAGCAAACAGACCAACAAACCAACAAACTAAGTAACCAACAAGCCAACAAACCAACAAACCAACAAACCAACATGCCAACAAACCAACAAACTAAGTAACCAAAAAGCCAACAAACCAACAAACCAACAAGCCAACAAGCCAACAAACCAACAAACCAACAAACCAACAAGCCAACAAACCAACAAGTCAACAAACCAACAAACCAACAAGCCAACAAGCCAACAAACCAACAAACCAACAAACCAACAAGCCAACAAACCAACAAACCAACAAGCCAACAAACCAACAAACCAACAAACCAACAAATCAACAAACCAACAAGCCAACAAGCCAACAAAGCAACAAACCAACAAACCAACAAGCCAACAAACCAACAAGCCAACAAACCAACAAACCAACAAACCAAGTAACCAAAAAGCCAACAAACTAACAAACCAACAAGCCAACAAGCCAACAAACCAACAAACCAACAAAGCAACAAACCAACAAACCAACAAACTAACAAACCAACAACCCAACAAACCAACAAACCAACAAACCAACAAGCCAACAAGCCAATAAACCAACAAACCAACAAACCAACAAGCCAACAAACCAACAAGCCAACAAACCAACAAACCAAGTAACCAAAAAGCCAACAAACTAACAAACCAACAAGCCAACAAACCAACAAGCCAACAAGCCAACACGCCAACAAACCAACAAACCAACAAACCAACAAGCCAACAAACCAACAAACCAACAAACCAAGTAACCAAAAGGCCAACAAACTAACAAACCAACAAGCCAACAAGCCAACAAACCAACAAGCCAACAAACCAACAAACCAACAAAGCAACAAGCCAACAAGCCAACAAACCAACAAACCAACAAACCAAGTAACCAAAAGGCCAACAAACTAACAAACCAACAAGCCAACAAGCCAACGAACCAACAAGCCAACAAACCAACAAACCAAGTAACCAAAAGGCCAACAAACTAACAAACCAACAAGCCAACAAGCCAACGAACCAACAAGCCAACAAACCAACAAAACAGCAAACCAACAAACCAACAAACCAACAAACCAACATGCCAACAAACCAACAAACTAAGGAACCAACAAGCCAACAAACCAACAAACCAACAAACCAACATGCCAACAAACCAACAAACTAAGTAACCAAAAAGCCAACAAACCAACAAACCAACAAGCCAACAAGCCAACAAACCAACAAAGCAACAAACCAACAAAGCAACAAGCCAACAAACCAACAAGCCAACAAACCAACAAACCAACAAACCAAGTAACCAAAAAGCCAACAAACTAACAAACCAACAAGCCAACAAGCCAACAAGCCAACAAACCAACAAACCAACAAAGCAACAAACCAACAAACCAACAAACCAACAAGCCAACAAACCAACAAACCAACAAACCAACAAACCAACAAGCCAACAAGCCAACAAAGCAACAAACCAACAAAGCAACAAGCCAACAAACCAACAAGCCAACAAGCCAACAAACCAACAAACCAAGTAACCAAAAAGCCAACAAACTAACAAACCAACAAGCCAACAAAGCAACAAACCAACAAACCAACAAACCAACAAACCAACAAGCCAACAAGCCAACAAACCAACAAACCAACAAGCCAACAAACCAACAAACTAACAAACGAACAAACCAACAAGCCAACAAACCAACAAACCAAAAAACCAACAAGCCAACAAGCCAACAAAGCAACAAACCAACAAAGCAACAAGCCAACAAACCAACAAGCCAACAAACCAACAAACCAACAAACCAAGTAACCAAAAAGCCAACAAACTAACAAACCAACAAGCCAACAAGCCAACAAACCAACAAACCAACAAAGCAACAAACCAAAAAACCAACAAACAAACAAAGCAACAAACCAACAAACCAACAAACCAACAAACCAACAAGCCAACAAGCCAACAAACCAACAAACCAACAAGCCAACAAGCCAACAAACCAACAAACCAACAAAGCAACAAACCAACAAACCAACAAACCAACAAACCAACAAACCAACAAAGCAAAAAACCAACAAACCAACAAACTAACAAACCAACAAACCAACAAGCCAACAAGCCAACAAACCAACAAACTAACAAACGAACAAACCAACAAGCCAACAAACCAACAAGCCAACAAACCAACAAACCAACAAACCAAGTAACCAAAAAGCCAACAAACTACGAACCAACAAGCCAACAAGCCAACAAACCAACAATCCAACAAAGCAACAAGCCAACAAGCCAACAAGCCAACAAACCAACAAACCAACAAGACAACAAACCAACAAACCAACAAGCCAACAAGCCAACAAACCAATAAACCAACAAACCAACAAGCCAACAAACCAACAAACCAACAAGCAAACAGACCAACAAACCAACAAAGCAACAAACCAACAAGCCAACAAACCAACAAACCAACAAACCAAAAACCCAACAAACCAACAAACCAACAAACCAACAAACCAACAAACCAACAAGCCAACAAGCCAATAAACCAACAAACCAACAAACCAACAAGCCAACAAACCAACAAGACAACAAACCAACAAACCAAGTAACCAAAAAGCCAACAAACTAACAAACCAACAAGCCAACAAACCAACAAACCAACAAGCCAACAAACCAACAAACCAACAAAGCAACAAACCAAAAATCCAACAAACCAAAAAACCAAGAAACCAACAAACCATCAAACGAACAAAGCAACAAGCCAACAAGCCAACAAACCAACAAACCAACAAGCCAACAAACCAACAAACCAACAAGCCAACAAGCCAACAAACCAACAAACCAACAAACCAATAAGCCAACAAACCAACAAACCAACAAGCCAACAAACCAACAAACCAACAAACCAACAAACCAACAAACCAACAAGCCAACAAGCCAACAAACCAACAAACCAACAAGCCAACAAACCAACAAACCAACAAGCCAACAAACCAACAAACCAACAAACCAACATGCCAACAAACCAACAAACTAAGTAACCAACAAGCCAACAAACCAACAAACCAACAAACCAACAAGCCAACAAGCCAACAAACCAACAAACCAACAAACCAACAAACCAACAAACCAAGTAACCAACAAACCAACAAACCATCAAACGAACAAAGCAATAAACCAACAAACCAACAATACCAACAAACCAACAAGCCAACAAACAAATAAACCAACAAACCAAAAAACAAATTAACCAACAAACCAACAAACCAACAAACCAACAAACCAACAAACCAAAAAACCAACAAACCAACAAACCAAAAAGCCAACAAGCCAACAAACCAAGAAGCCAACAAGCCAACAAACCAACAAACCAACAAACCAACAAGCCAACAAACCAACAAACCAACAAACCAACAAACCAACAAGCCAACAAACCAACAAACAAATAAACCAACAAACCAAAAAACCAACAAACCAACAAACCAACAAACCAACAAACCAACAAACCAACAAACCAACAAGCCAACAAACCAACAAACCAACAAACCAACAACCCAACAAACCAACAAACAAATAAACCAACAAACCAACAAACCAACAATCCAACAAACCAACAAACCAGCAAACCAACAAACCAAGTAACCAACAAGCCAACAAACCAACAAACCAAAAACCGACAAGCCAACAAACCAACAAACCAACAAGCCAACAAACCAACAAACCAACAAGCCAACAAACCAACAAACCAACAAACCAACAAACCAACAAGCCAACAAACCAACAAACCAACAAACCAACAAACCCACAAACCAACAAACCAACATGCCAACAAACCAACAAACTAAGTAACCAACAAGCCAACAAACCAACAAACCAACAAACCAACATGCCAACAAACCAACAAACTAAGTAACCAAAAAGCCAACAAACCAACAAACCAACAAGCCAACAAGCCAACAAACCAAAAAACCAACAAACCAACAAGCCAACAAACCAACAAGCCAACAAACCAACAAACCAACAAGCCAACAAGCCAACAAACCAACAAACCAACAAACCAACAAGCCAACAAGCCAACAAACCAACAAACCAACAAGCCAACAAACCAACAAACCAACAAACCAACAAACCAACAAACCAACAAACCAACAAGCCAACAAAGCAACAAACCAACAAAGCAACAAGCCAACAAACCAACAAGCCAACAAACCAACAAACCAACAAACCAAGTAACCAAAAAGCCAACAAACTAACAAACCAACAAGCCAACAAGCCAACAAACCAACAAACCAACAAACCAACAAAGCAACAAAGCAACAAACCAACAAACCAACAAACCAACAAACCAACAAGCCAACAAGCCAACAAACCAACAAACCAACAAGCCTACAAGCCAACAAACCAACAAACCAACAAAGCAACAAACCAACAAACCAACAAACCAACAAACCAACAAACCAACAAGCCAACAAGCCAACAAACCAACAAACCAACAAGCCAACAAGCCAACAAACCAACAAAACCAACAAACCAACAAACCAACAAACCATTAAACCAACAAACCAACAAGCCAACAAGCCAACAAACCAACAAACTAACAAACGAACAAACCAACAAGCCAACAAACCAACAAGCCAACAAACCAACAAGCCAACAAACCAACAAACCAAGTAACCAAAAATCCAACAAACTACGAACCAACAAGCCAACAAACCAACAAACCAACAAACCAACAAACCAACAAAGCAACAATCCAACAAGCCAACAAACCAACAAACCAACAACCCAACAAACCAACAAACCAACAAGCCAACAAGCCAACAAACCAATAGACCAAAAAACCAACAAGGCAACAAACCAACAAACCAACAAGCAAACAGACCAACAAACCAACAAACCAACACACCAACAAGCCAACAAACCAACACACCAACAAACCAACAAACCAACAAGCCAACAAGCCAATAAACCAACAAACCAACAAACAAACAAGCCAACAAACCAACAAGCCAACAAGCCAACGAACCAACAAACCAACAAAGCAACAAACCAAAAAACCAACAAACCAAAAAACCAACAAACCAACAAACCATCAAACGAACAAAGCAACAAGCCAACAAGCCAACAAACCAACAAACCAACAAACCAACAAGCCAACAAACCAACAAGCCAACAAGCCAACCAACCAACAAACCAACAAACCAATAAGCCAACAAACCAACAAACCAACAAGCCAACAAACCAACAAACCAACAAACCAACAAACCTACAAACCAACAAGCCAACAAGCCAACAAACCAACAAACCAACAAGCCAACAAACCAAAAAACCAACAAGCCAACAAACCAACAAACCAACATGCCAACAAACCAACAAACTAAGTAACCAACAAGCCAACAAGCCAACAAACCAACAAACCAACAAACCAACAAACCAACAAACCAAGTAACCAACAAACCAACAAACCATCAAACGAACAAAGCAACAAACCAACAAACCAACAAACCAAGTAACCAAAAAGCCAACAAACTACGAACCAACAAGCCAACAAACCAACAAACCAACAAACCAACAAAGCAACAAGCCAACAAGCCAACAAACCAACAAACCAACAACCCAACAAACCAACAAACCAACAAGCCAACAAGCCAACAAACTAATAGACCAAAAAACCAACAAGGCAACAAACCAACAAACCAACAAGCAAACAGACCAACAAACCAACAAACCAACACACCAACAAGCCAATAACCAACAAACCAACAAACCAACAAACCAAAAAACCAACAAACCAACAAACCAACAAACCAACAAACCAACAAACCAACAAGCCAACAAGCCAATAAACCAACAAACCAACAAACCAACAAGCCAACAAACCAACAAGCCAACAAACCAACAAACCAAGTAACCAAAAAGCCAACAAACTAACAAACCAACTAGCCAACAAACCAACAAGCCAACAAGCCAACGAACCAACAAACCAACAAAGCAACAAACAAAAAAACCAACAAACCAAAAAACCAACAAACCAACAAACCATCAAACGAACAAAGCAACAAGCCAACAAGCCAACAAACCAACAAACCAACAAGCCAACAAACCAACAAACCAACAAGCCAACAAGCCAACAAACCAACAAACCAACAAACCAACAAACCAATAAGCCAACAAACCAACAAACCAACAAGCCAACAAACCAACAAACCAACAAACCAACAAACCAACAAGCCAACAAGCCAACAAACCAACAAACCAACAAGCCAACAAACCAAAAAACCAACAAGCCAACAAACCAACAAACCAACAAACCAACATGCCAACAAACCAACAAACTAAGTAACCAACAAGCCAACAAACCAACAAACCAACAAGCCAACAAGCCAACAAACCAACAAACCAACAAACCAACAAACCAACAAACCAAGTAACCAACAAACCAACAAACCATCAAACGAACAAAGCAACAAACCACCAAACCAACAAACCAACAAGCCAACAAACCAACAAACAAATAAACAAACAAACCAACAAACAAATAAACCAACAAACCAACAAACCAACAAACCAACAAACCAAAAAACCAACAAACCAACAAACCAACAAGCCAAGAAGCCAACAAACCAACAAGCCAACCAGGCAACAAACCAACAAACCAACAAACCAACAAGCCAACAAACCAACAAACCAACAAACCAACAAGCCAACAAACCAACAAACAAATAAAGAAACAAACCAAAAAACCAACAAACCAACAAACCAACAAACCAACAAACCAACAAACCAACAAGCCAACAAACCAACAAACCAACAAACCAACAAATCAACAAACCAAAAAACCAACAAACCAACAAGCCAACAAGCCAACAAACCAACAAACTAACAAACAAACAAACGAACTAATCACAAACCAACAAACTAAGTAACCAATAAGCCAACAAACCAACAAACCAACAAGCCAACAAGCCAACAAACCAACAAACCAACAAGCGAACAAACCAACTAACCAACAAACTAACAAACCAACAAACCAAAAAACCAACAAACCAACAAACCAACAAGCCAACAAACCAACAAACCAGCAAACCAACAAACCAAGTAACCAACAAGCCAACAAACCAACAAACCAAAAACCGACAAGCCAACAAACCAACAAACAAACAAGCCAACAAACCAACAAACCAACAAGCCAACAAACCAACAAGCCAACAAGCAACAAACCAACAAACCAACAAACCAACAAGCCAACAAAACAACAAGCCAACAAACCAACAAACCAACAAGCCAACAAACCAACAAACCAACAAACCAAGTAACCAAAAAGCCAACAAACTAACAAACCAACAAGCCAACAAGCCAACAAGCCAACAAACCAACAAACCAACAAGCCAACAAACCAACAAACCAACAAGCCAACAAACCAACAAACCAACAAACCAAGAAGCCAACAAACCAACAAACCAACAAACCAACAAGCCAACAAGCCAACAAACCAACAAACCAACAAACCAACAAACCAACAAGCCAACAAACCAACCAGCCAACAAACCAACAAACCAAGTAACCAAAAAGCCAACAAACTAACAAACCAACAAGCCAACAAACCAACAAGCCAACAAGCCAACAAACCAACAAACCAACAAACCAACAAGCCAACAAACCAACCAGCCAACAAACCAACAAACCAAGTAACCAAAAAGCCAACAAACTAACAAACCAACAAGCCAACAAGCCAACAAGCCAACAAACCAACAAACCAACAAGCCAACAAACCAACAAACCAACAAGCCAACAAACCAACAAACCAACACACCAACAAACCAACAAACCAACAAACCAACAAGCCAACAAGCCAACAAACCAACAAACCAACAAACCAACAAGCCAACAAACCAACCAGCCAACAAACCAACAAACCAAGTAACCAAAAAGCCAACAAACTAACAAACCAACAAGCCAACAAACCAACAAGCCAACAAGCCAACAAACCAACAAACCAACAAACCAACAAAGCAACAAACCAAAAAAACAACAAACCAAAAAACCAACAAACCATCAGACGAACAAAGCAACAAGCCAACAAGCCAACAAACCAACAAACCAAAAAGCCAACAAACCAACAAACCAACAAGCCAACAAGCCAACAAACCAACAAGCCAACAAACCAACAAACCAACAAGCCAACAAGCCAAAAAGCCAACAAACTAAGAAACCAACAAGCCAACAAGCCAACAAGCCAACAAACCAACAAATCAACAAGCCAACAAACCAACAAACCAACAAGCCAACAAACCAACAAACCAACAAACCAAGAAGCCAACAAACCAACAAACCAACAAACCAACAAACCAAAAAACCAACACACCAACAAACCAACAAACCAACAAACCAACAAACCAACAAGCCAACAAGCCAACAAACCAACAAACCAACAAACCGACAAGCCAACAAACCAACCAGCCAACAAACCAACAAACCAAGTAACCAAAAAGCCAACAAACTAACAAACCAACAAGCCAACAAACCAACAAGCCAACAAGCCAACAAACCAACAAACCAACAAAGCAACAAACCAAAAAACCAACAAACCAAAAAACCAACAAACCATCAAACGAACAAAGCAACAAGCCAACAAGCCAACAAACCAACAAACCAAAAAGCCAACAAACCAACAAACCAACAAGCCAACAAGCCAACAAACCAACAAACCAACAAACCCACAAGCCAACAAACCAACAAACCAACAAGCCAACAAACCAACAAACCAATAAACCAACAAACCAACAAGCCAACAAGTCAACAAACCAACAAACCAACAAGCCAACAAACCAACAAACCAACAAGCCAACAAACCAACAAACCAACAAACCAACAAACCAACATGCCAACAAACCAACAAACTAAGTAACCAACAAGCCAACAAACCAACAAACCAGCAAGCCAACAAGCCAACAAACCAACAAACCAACAAACCAACAAGCCAACAAACCAACAAACCAACAAACCAAGTAACCAAAAGGCCAACAAACTAACAAACCAACAAGCCAACAAGCCAACAAACCAACAAGCCAACAAACCAACAAACCAACAAAGCAACAAGCCAACAAACCAACAAACCAACAAACCAACAAACCAACAAGCCAACAAACCAACAAACCAATAAGCCAACAAACCAACAAACCAATAAACCAACAAACCAACAAGCCAACAAGCCAACAAACCAACAAACCAACAAGCCAACAAACCAACAAACCAACAAGCCAACAAACCAACAAACCAACAAACCAACGTGCCAACAAACCAACAAACTAAGTAACCAACAAGCCAACAAACCAAAAAACCAACAAGCCAACAAGCCAACAAACCAACAAACCAACAAACCAACAAGCCAACAAGCCAACAAACCAACAAACCAACAAACCAAGTAACCAAAAGGCCAACAAACTAACAAATCAACAAGCCAACAAGCCAACAAACCAACAAGCCAACAAACCAACGAACCAACAAAGCAACAAGCCAACAAGCCAACAAACAAACAAACCAACAAACCAAGTAACCAAAAGGCCAACAAACTAACAAACTAACAAGCCAAAAAGCCAACAAGACAACAACCCAACAAACCAACAAACCAACAAACCAACAAACCAACAAACCAACAAGCCAACAAACCAACAAACCAACAAACCAACATGCCAACAAACCAACAAACTAAGTAACCAAAAAGCCAACAAACCAACAAACCAACAAGCCAACAAGCCAACAAACCAACAAACCAACAAACCAACAAGCCAACAAACCAACAAGCCAACAAGCCAACAAACCAACAAACCAACAAGCCAACAAGCCAACAAACCAACAAACCAACAAACCAACAAACCAACAAACCAACAAACCAACAAGCCAACAAACCAACAAACCAACAAACCAACAAGCAAACAAACCAACAAACCAACTAACCAACAAACCAACAATGCAACAAGCCAACAAGCCAACAAACCAACAAACCAACAAGCCAACAAACCAACAAACCAACAAGCCAACAAGCCAACAAACCAACAAACCAACAAACCAACAAGCCAACAAACCAACAAACCAACAAGCAAACAAACCAACAAACCAACAAACCAACAAACCAACACGCCAACAAACCAACAAGCTAACAAACCAACAAACCAACAAACCAAGTAACCAAAAAGACAACAAACTAACAAACCAACAAGCCAACAAACCAACAAGCCAACAAACCAACAAACCAACAAAGCAACAAACCAAAAAACCAACAAACCAAAAAGCCAACAAACCAACAAACCAACAAGCCAACAAACCAACAAACCAACAAGCCAACAAGCCAACAAGCCAACAAACCAACAAACCAACAAACCAACAAACCAACAAGCCAACAAACCAACAAACCAACAAGCCAACAAACCAACAAACCAACAAACCAACAAAGCAACAAGCCAACAAACCAACAAACCAACAAACCTACATAGCAACAAACCAACAAACCAAGTAACCAAAAGGCCAACAAACTAACAAACCAACAAGCCAACAAACCAACAAACCAACAAACCAACAAACCAACAAACCAACAAGCCAACAACCCAACAAACCAACAAACCAACAAACCAACAGGCCAACAAAACAACAAGCCAACAAACCAACAAACCAACAAACCAACAAGCCAACAAACCAACAAACGAACAAACCAAGTAACCAAAAAGCCAACAAACTAACAAACCAACAAGCCAACAAGCCAACAAGCCATCAAACCAACAAACCAACAAGCCAACAAACCAACAAACCAACAAACCAAGTAACCAAAAGGCCAACAAACTAACAAACCAACAAGCCCACAAGCCAACAAACCAACAAGCCAACAAACCAACAAACCAACAAAGCAACAAGCCAACAAACCAACAAACCAACAAACCAACAAACCAACAAGCCAACAAACCAACAAACCAATAAGCCAACAAACCAACAAACCAATAAACCAACAAACCAACAAGCCAACAAGCCAACAAACCAACAAACCAACAAGCCAACAAACCAACAAACCAACAAGCCAACAAACCAACAAACCAACAAACCAACATGCCAACAAACCAACAAACTAAGTAACCAACAAGCCAACAAACCAAAAAACCAACAAGCCAACAAGCCAACAAACCAACAAACCAACAAACCAACAAGCCAACAAGCCAACAAACCAACAAACCAACAAACCAAGTAACCAAAAGGCCAACAAACTAACAAATCAACAAGCCAACAAGCCAACAAACCAACAAGCCAACAAACCAACAAACCAACAAAGCAACAAGCCAACAAGCCAACAAACATACAAACCAACAAACCAAGTAACCAAAAGGCCAACAAACTAACAAACTAACAAGCCAACAAGCCAACAAGACAACAACCCAACAAACCAACAAACCAACAAACCAACAAACCAACAAACCAACAAGCCAACAAACCAACAAACCAACAAACCAACATGCCAACAAACCAACAAACTAAGTAACCAAAAAGCCAACAAACCAACAAACCAACAAGCCAACAAGCCAACAAACCAACAAACCAACAAACCAGCAAGCCAACAAACCAACAAGCCAACAAGCCAACAAACCAACAAACCAACAAGCCAACAAGCCAACAAACCAACAAACCAACAAACCAACAAACCAACAAACCAACAAACCAACAAGCCAACAAACCAACAAACCAACAAACCAACAAGCAAACAAACCAACAAACAAACAAACCAACAAACCAACAATGCAACAAGCCAACAAGCCAACAAACCAACAAACCAACAAGCCAACAAACCAACAAACCAACAAGCCAACAAGCCAACAAACCAACAAACCAACAAACCAACAAGCCAACAAACCAACAAACCAACAAGCAAACAAACCAACAAACCAACAAACCAACAAACCAACACGCCAACAAACCAACAAGCTAACAAACCAACAAACCAACAAACCAAGTAACCAAAAAGACAACAAACTAACAAACCAACAAGCCAACAAACCAACAAGCCAACAAACCAACAAACCAACAAAGCAACAAACCAAAAAACCAACAAACCAAAAAGCCAACAAACCAACAAACCAACAAGCCAACAAACCAACAAACCAACAAGCCAACAAGCCAACAAGCCAACAAACCAACAAACCAACAAACCAACAAACCAACAAGCCAACAAACCAACAAACCAACAAGCCAACAAACCAACAAACCAACAAACCAACAAAGCAACAAGCCAACAAACCAACAAACCAACAAACCTACATAGCAACAAACCAACAAACCAAGTAACCAAAAGGCCAACAAACTAACAAACCAACAAGCCAACAAACCAACAAACCAACAAACCAACAAACCAACAAACCAACAAGCCAACAACCCAACAAACCAACAAACCAACAAACCAACAGGCCAACAAAACAACAAGCCAACAAACCAACAAACCAACAAACCAACAAGCCAACAAACCAACAAACGAACAAACCAAGTAACCAAAAAGCCAACAAACTAACAAACCAACAAGCCAACAAGCCAACAAGCCATCAAACCAACAAACCAACAAGCCAACAAACCAACAAACCAACAAGCCAACAAACCAACAAACCAACAAACCAACAAACCAACAAGCCAACAAACCAACAAACCAACAAACCAAAAACCAACAAACCAACAAACCAACAAACCAACAAACCAACAAACCAACAAACCAACCAGCCAACAAACCAACAAACCAACAAACCAAGTAACCAAAAAGCCAACAAACTAACAAACCAACAAGCCAACAAACCAACAAGCCAACAAACCAACAAACCAACAAAGCAACAAACCAAAAAACCAACAAACCAAAAAACCAACAAACCATCAAACGAACAAAGCAACAAGCCAACAAGCCAAAAAACCAACAAACCAACAAGCCAACAAACCAACAAACCAACAAACCAACAAGCCAACAAGCCAACAAGCCAACAAACCAACAAACCAACAAACCAACAAGCCAACAAACCAACAAACCAACAAGCCAACAAACCAACAAACCAACAAGCCAACAAGCCAACAAACCAACAACCCAACAAACCAACAAGCCAACAAACCAACAAACCAACAAGCCAACAAACCAACAAACCAATAAACCAATAAACCAACAAACCAACAAGCCAACAAGCCACCAAACCAACAAATCAACAAGCCAACAAAGCAACAAGCCAACAAACCAACAAACCAACAAACCAACAAGCCAACAAACCAACAAACCAACAAGCCAACAAACCAACAAACCAATAAACCAATAAACCAACAAACCAACAAGCCAACAAGCCACCAAACCAACAAATCAACAAGCCAACAAACCAACAAACCAACAAGCCAACAAACCAACAAACCAACAAACCAACATGCCAACAAACGAACAAACTAAGTAACCAACAAGCCAACAAACCAACAAACCAACAAGCCAACAAGCCAACAAACCAACAAACCAACAAACCAACAAGCCAACAAACCAACAAACCAACAAACCAAGTAACCAAAAGGCCAACAAACTAACAAACCAACAAGCCAACAAGCCAATGAAACAATAAGCCAACAAACCAACAAACCAACAAAGCAACAAGCCAACAAGCCAACAAACAAACAAACCAACAAACCAAGTAACCAAAAGGCCAACAAACTAACAAACCAACAAGCCAACAAGCCAACAAACCAACAAGCCAACAAGCCAACAACCCAACAAACCAACAAACCAACAAACCAACAAACCAACAAACCAACAAACCAACAAACCAACATGCCAACAAACCAACAAACTAAGTAACCAACAAGCCAACAAACCAACAAACCAATATGCCAACAAACCAACAAACTAAGTAACCAAAAAGCCAACAAACCAACAAACCAACAAGCCAACAAGCCAACAAACCAACAAACCAACAAACCAGCAAGCCAACAAACCAACAAGCCAACAAGCCAACAAACCAACAAACCAACAAGCCAACAAGCCAACAAACCAACAAACCAACAAACCAAAAAGCCAACAAACCAACAAACCAACAAACCAACAAGCCAACAAACCAACAAACCAACAAGCAAACAAACCAACAAACCAACAAACCAACAAACCAACAAACCAACAAGCCAACAAACCAACAAACCAACAAACCAACAAGCCAACAAACCAACAAGCTAACAAACCACCAAACCAACAAACCAAGTAACCAAAAAGCCAACAAACTAACAAACCAACAAGCCAACAAGCCAACAAACCAACAAACCAACAAAGCAACAAACCAAAAAACCAACAAACCAAAAAACCAACAAACCAACAAACCATCAAACGAACAAAGCAACAAGCCAACAAGCCAACAAACCAACAAACCAACAAGCCAACAAAATAACAAACTAACAAGCCAACAAGCCAACAAACCAACAAACCAACAAACCAACAAACCAACAAGCCAACAAACCAACAAACCAACAAGCCAACAAACCAACAAACCAACAAACCAACAAACCAACAAGCCAACAAACCAACAAACCAACAAACCAACATGCCAACAAACCAACAAACTAAGTAACCAACAAGCCAACAAACCAACAAACCAACAAGCCAACAAGCCAACAAGCCAACAAACCAACAAAACAACAAACCAACAAGCCAACAAACCAACAATTTGACAAACCAACAAACCAAGTAACCAAAAGGCCAACAAACTAATAAACCAACAAGCCAACAAGCCAACAAACCAACAAGCCAACAAACCAACAAACCAACAAAGCAACAAGCCAACAAGCCAACAAACCAACAAACCAACAAAGCAAGTAACCAAAAGGCCAACAAACTAACAAACCAACAAGCCAACAAACCAACAAACCAACAAGCCAACAAACCAAAAAACCAACAAACCAACAAACCAACAAACCAACAAACCAACATGCCAACAAGCCAACAAACTAAGTAACCAACAAGCCAACAAACCAACAAACCAACAAACCAACATGCCAACAAACCAACAGACTAAGTAACCAAAAAGCCAACAAACCAACAAACTAACAATCCAACAAGCCAACAAACCAACAAACCAACAAACCAACAAGCCAACAAACCAACAAGCCAACAAACCAACAAACCAACAAGCCAACAAGCCAACAAACCAACAAACCAACAAACCAACAAGCCAACAAACCAACAAACCAACAAGCCAACAAACCAACAAACCAACAAGCCAACAAGCCAACAAGCCAACAAACCAACAAACCAACAAAGCAACAAGCCAACAAACCAACAAGCCAACAAACCAACAAACCAACAAACCAAGTAACCAAAAAGCCAACAAACTAACAAACCAACAAGCCAATAAGCCAACAAGCCAACAAACCAACAAACCAACAAAGCAACAAACCAACAAACCAACAAACCAACAAACCAACAAGCCAACAAGCCAACAAACCAACAAACCAACAAGCCAACAAGCCAACAAACCAACAAACCAACAAAGCAACAAACCAACAAAGCAACAAACCAACAAACCAACAAACCAACAAACCAACAAACCAACAAACCAACAAGCCAACAAGCCAACAAACCAACAAACCAACAAGCCAACAAACCAACAACCCAACAAACCAACAAGCCAACAAACCAACAAACCAACAAGCCAACAAACCAACAAACCAATAAACCAATAAACCAACAAACCAACAAGCCAACAAGCCACCAAACCAACAAATCAACAAGCCAACAAAGCAACAAGCCAACAAACCAACAAACCAACAAACCAACAAGCCAACAAACCA
Organism: Atherix ibis; assembly: GCA_958298945.1. NCBI lineage: Eukaryota > Metazoa > Arthropoda > Insecta > Diptera > Athericidae > Atherix > Atherix ibis. Next base: position 94,439,953 of record OY282608.1, read on the forward strand.
ACAAACCAACAAGCCAACAAACCAACAAACCAATAAACCAATAAACCAACAAACCAACAAGCCAACAAGCCACCAAACCAACAAATCAACAAGCCAACAAACCAACAAACCAACAAGCCAACAAACCAACAAACCAACAAACCAACATGCCAACAAACGAACAAACTAAGTAACCAACAAGCCAACAAACCAACAAACCAACAAGCCAACAAGCCAACAAACCAACAAACCAACAAACCAACAAGCCAACAAACCAACAAACCAACAAACCAAGTAACCAAAAGGCCAACAAACTAACAAACCAACAAGCCAACAAGCCAATGAAACAATAAGCCAACAAACCAACAAACCAACAAAGCAACAAGCCAACAAGCCAACAAACAAACAAACCAACAAACCAAGTAACCAAAAGGCCAACAAACTAACAAACCAACAAGCCAACAAGCCAACAAACCAACAAGCCAACAAGCCAACAACCCAACAAACCAACAAACCAACAAACCAACAAACCAACAAACCAACATGCCAACAAACCAACAAACTAAGTAACCAACAAGCCAACAAACCAACAAACCAATATGCCAACAAACCAACAAACTAAGTAACCAAAAAGCCAACAAACCAACAAACCAACAACCCAACAAGCCAACAAACCAACAAACCAACAAACCAGCAAGCCAACAAACCAACAAGCCAACAAGCCAACAAACCAACAAACCAACAAGCCAACAAGCCAACAAACCAACAAACCAACAAACCAAAAAGCCAACAAACCAACAAACCAACAAACCAACAAGCCAACAAACCAACAAACCAACAAGCAAACAAACCAACAAACCAACAAACCAACAAACCAACAAACCAACAAGCCAACAAACCAACAAACCAACAAACCAACAAACCAACAAGCCAACAAACCAACAAGCTAACAAACCACCAAACCAACAAACCAAGTAACCAAAAAGCCAACATTTAACAAACCAACAAGCCAACAAGCCAACAAACCAACAAACCAACAAAGCAACAAACCAAAAAACCAACAAACCAAAAAACCAACAAACCAACAAACCATCAAACGAACAAAGCAACAAGCCAACAAGCCAACAAACCAACAAACCAACAAGCCAACAAAATAACAAACTAACAAGCCAACAAGCCAACAAACCAACAAACCAACAAACCAACAAGCCAACAAACCAACAAACCAACAAGCCAACAAACCAAAAAACCAACAAACCAACAAACCAACAAGCCAACAAACCAACAAACCAACAAACCAACATGCCAACAAACCAACAAACTAAGTAACCAACAAGCCAACAAACCAACAAACCAACAAGCCAACAAGCCAACAAGCCAACAAACCAACAAAACAACAAACCAACAAGCCAACAAACCAACAATTTGACAAACCAACAAACCAAGTAACCAAAAGGCCAACAAACTAACAAACCAACAAGCCAACAAGCCAACAAACCAACAAGCCAACAAACCAACAAACCAACAAAGCAACAAGCCAACAAGCCAACAAACCAACAAACCAACAAAGCAAGTAACCAAAAGGCCAACAAACTAACAAACCAACAAGCCAACAAGCCAACAAACCAACAAGCCAACAAACCAAAAAACCAACAAACCAACAAACCAACAAACCAACAAACCAACATGCCAACAAGCCAACAAACTAAGTAACCAACAAGCCAACAAACCAACAAACCAACAAACCAACATGCCAACAAACCAACAGACTAAGTAACCAAAAAGCCAACAAACCAACAAACTAACAATCCAACAAGCCAGCAAACCAACAAACCAACAAACCAACAAGCCAACAAACCAACAAGCCAACAAACCAACAAACCAACAAGCCAACAAGCCAACAAACCAACAAACCAACAAACCAACAAGCCAACAAACCAACAAACCAACAAGCCAACAAACCAACAAACCAACAAGCCAACAAGCCAACAAGCCAACAAACCAACAAACCAACAAAGCAACAAGCCAACAAACCAACAAGCCAACAAACCAACAAACCAACAAACCAAGTAACCAAAAAGCCAACAAACTAACAAACCAACAAGCCAATAAGCCAACAAGCCAACAAACCAACAAACCAACAAAGCAACAAACCAACAAACCAACAAACCAACAAACCAACAAGCCAACAAGCCAACAAACCAACAAACCAACAAGCCAACAAGCCAACAAACCAACAAACCAACAAAGCAACAAACCAACAAAGCAACAAACCAACAAACCAACAAACCAACAAACCAACAAACCAACAAACCAACAAGCCAACAAGCCAACAAACCAACAAACCAACAAGCCAACAAGCCAACAAACCAACAAACCAACAAACCAACAAACCAACAAAGCAACAAACCAACAAACCAACAAACCAACAAACCAACAAACCAATAAGCCAACAAGCCAACAAACCAACAAACTAACAAACCAACAAACCAACAAGCCAACAAACCAACAAGCCAACAAACCAACAAACCAACAAACCAAGTAACCAAAAAGCCAACAAACTAACAAACCAACAAGCCAACAAGCCAACAAACCAACAAACCAACAAAGCAACAAGCCAACAAGCCAACAAACCAACAAACCAACAAGCCAACAAACCAACAAACCAACAAGCCAACAAGCCAACAAACCAATAAACCAACAAACCAACAAGCCAACAAACAAACAAAACAACAAGCAAACAAACCAACAAACCAACAAACCAACAAGCCAACAAACCAACAAACCAACAAACCAAAAAACCAACAAACCAACAAACTAACAAACCAAAAAACCAACAAACCAACAAATCAACAAACCAACAAGCCAACAAGCCAACAAACCAACAAACCAACAAACCAACAAGCCAACAAACCAACAAGCCAACAAACCAACAAACCAACAAACCAAATAACCAAAAAGCCAACAAACTAACAAACCAACAATCCAACAAACCAACAAGCCAACAAGCCAACAAACCAACAAACCAACAAAGCAACAAACCAACAAACCAACAAACCAACAAACCAACAAAGCAACAAACCAACAAACCAACAAACCAACAAACCAACAAACCAACAAACCAACAAACCAATAAGCCAACAAGCCAACAAACCAACAAACTAACAAACCAACAAACCAACAAGCCAACAAACCAACAAGCCAACAAACCAACAAACCAAGTAACCAAAAAGCCAACAAACTAACAAACCAACAAGCCAACAAGCCAACAAACCAACAAACCAACAAAGCAACAAGCCAACAAGCCAACAAACCAACAAACCAACAAGCCAACAAACCAACAAACCAACAAGCCAACAAGCCAACAAACCAACAAACCAACAAACCAACAAACCAACAAGCCAACAAGCCAACAAACCAACAAACCAACAATCCAACAAACCAACAAACCAACAAGCCAACAAACCAACAACCCAACAAACCAACATGCCAACAAACCAACAAACTAAGTAACCAACAAGCCAACAAACCAACAAACCAACAAGCCAACAAACTAACAAACCAACAAACCAACAAACCAACAAACCAAGTAACCAACAAACCAACAAACCATCAAACGAACAAAGCAACAAACCAACAAACCAAAAAACCAACAAGCCAACAAACCAACAAACAAATAAACCAACAAACCAACAAACAAATAAACCAACAAACCAACAAACCAACAAACCAACAAACCAACAAACCAACAAACCAACAAACCAAAAAACCAACAAACCAACAAACCAACAAGCCAACAAGCCAACAAACCAACAAGCCAACAAGCCAACAAACCAACAAACCAACAAACCAACAAGCCAACAAGCCAACAAGCCAACAAACCAACAAACCAACAAACCAACAAGCCAACAAACCAACAAGCCAACAAACCAACAAACCAACAAACCAACAAACCAACAAACCAACAAACCAACAAACCAACAAACCAACAACCCAACAAACCAACAAACCAACAAACCAACAAGCCAACAAACAAATAAACCAACAAACCAACAAACCAACATACCAACAAACCAAAAAACCAACAAACCAACAAACCAACAAGCCAACAAGCCAACAAACCAACAAACTAACAAACCAACAAACGAACTAATCAACAAACCAACAAACTAAGTAACCAACAAGCCAACAAACCAAGAAACCAACAAACTAACAAACCAACAAACCAACAAACCAACAAACCAACAAGCCAACAAACCAACAAACAAATAAACCAACAAACCAACAAACCAATAAGCCAACAAGCCAACAAACCAACAAACTAACAAACCAACAAACCAACAAGCCAACAAACCAACAAGCCAACAAACCAACAAACCAACAAACCAAGTAACCAAAAAGCCAACAAACTAACAAACCAACAAGCCAACAAGCCAACAAACCAACAAACCAACAAAGCAACAAGCCAACAAGCCAACAAACCAACAAACCAACAAGCCAACAAACCAACAAACCAACAAGCCAACAAGCCAACAAACCAATAAACCAACAAACCAACAAGCCAACAAACAAACAAAACAACAAGCAAACAAACCAACAAACCAACAAACCAACAAGCCAACAAACCAACAAACCAACAAACCAAAAAACCAACAAACCAACAAACTAACAAACCAAAAAACCAACAAACCAACAAATCAACAAACCAACAAGCCAACAAGCCAACAAACCAACAAACCAACAAGCCAACAAACCAACAAGCCAACAAACCAACAAACCAACAAACCAAATAACCAAAAAGCCAACAAACTAACAAACCAACAATCCAACAAACCAACAAGCCAACAAGCCAACAAACCAACAAACCAACAAAGCAACAAACCAACAAACCAACAAACCAACAAACCAACAAACCAACAAAGCAACAAACCAACAAACCAACAAACCAACAAACCAACAAACCAACAAACCAACAAACCAATAAGCCAACAAGCCAACAAACCAACAAACTAACAAACCAACAAACCAACAAGCCAACAAACCAACAAGCCAACAAACCAACAAACCAACAAACCAAGTAACCAAAAAGCCAACAAACTAACAAACCAACAAGCCAACAAGCCAACAAACCAACAAACCAACAAAGCAACAAGCCAACAAACCAACAAACCAACAAATTAACAAACTAACAAGCCAACAAGCCAACAAACCAACAAACCAACAAGCCAACAAACCAACAAACCAACAAGCCAACAAGCCAACAAACCAACAAACCAACAAACCAACAAACCAACAAGCCAACAAGCCAACAAACCAACAAACCAACAAGCCAACAAACCAACAAACCAACAAGCCAACAAACCAACAACCCAACAAACCAACATGCCAGCAAACCAACAAACTAAGTAACCAACAAGCCAACAAACCAACAAACCAACAAGCCAACAAACTAACAAACCAACAAACCAACAAACCAAGTAACCAACAAACCAACAAACCAACAAACCATCAAACGAACAAAGCAACAAACCAACAAACCAAAAAACCAACAAGCCAACAAACCAACAAACAAATAAACCAACAAACCAACAAACAAATAAACCAACAAACCAACAAACCAACAAACCAACAAACTAACAAACCAACAAACCAACAAACCAAAAAAACAACAAACCAACAAACCAACAAGCCAACAAGCCAACAAACCAACAAGCCAACAAGCCAACAAACCAACAAACCAACAAACCAACAAACCAACAAACCAACAAACCAACAACCCAACAAACCAACAAACCAACAAACCAACAAACCAACAAACCAACAAACCAACAAACCAACAAACCAACAAACCAACAACCCAACAAACCAACAAACCAACAAACCAACAAGCCAACAAACCAACAAACAAATAAACCAACAAACCAACAAACCAACAAACCAACAAACCAAAAAACCAACAAACCAACAAACCAACAAGCCAACAAGCCAACAAACCAACAAACTAACAAACCAACAAACGAACTAATCAACAAACCAACAAACTAAGTAACTAACAAGCCAACAAACCAACAAACCAACAAACCAACAAACCAACAAACTAACAAACCAACAAACCAACAAACCAACAAACCAACAAGCCAACAAACCAACAAACAAATAAACCAACAAACCAAAAAACCAACAAACCAACAAACCAACAAACCAACAAACCAACAAAGCAACAAACAAACAAACCAACAAACCAAGTAACCAACAAGCCAACAAACCAACAAACCGAAAACCGACAAGCAAACAAACTAACAAACCAACAAGCCAACAAACCAACAAACCAACAAACAACAAACCAACAAGCCAACAAGCCAACAAACCAACAAACCAACAAACCAACAAGCCAACAAACCAACAAGCCAACAAACCAACAAACCAACAAACCAACAAGCCAACAAACCAACAAACCAACAAACCAACAAACCAAGTAACCAAAAAGCCAACAAACTAACAAACCAACAAGCCAACAAGCCAACAAGCCAACAAACCAACAAACAAACAAGCCAACAAATCAACAAACCAACAAGCCAACGAACCAACAAACCAACAAACCAACAAACCAACAAACCAAAAAACCAACAAACCTACAAACCAACAAACCAACAAACCAACAAACCAACAAGCCAAGAAGCCAACAAACCAACAAGCCAACAAACCAACAAACCAACAAACCAAGTAACCAAAAAGCCAACAAACTAACAAACGAACAAGCCAACAAACCAACAAGCCAACAAGCCAACAAACCAACAAACCAACAAAACAACAAACCAAAAAACCAACAAACCAAAAAACCAACAAACCATCAAAAGAACAAAGCAACAAGCCAACAAGCCAACAAACCAACAAACCAACAAGCCAACAAACCAACAAACCAACAAGCCAACAAGCCAACAAACCAACAAACCAACAAACCAACAAGCCAACAAACCAACAAACCAACAAGCCAACAAACCAACAAACCAACAAACCAACAAATCAACAAGCCAACAAGCCAACAAACCAACAAACCAACAAGCCAACAAACCAACAAACCAACAAGCCAACAAACCAACAAACCAACAAACCAACATGCCAACAAACCAACAAACTAAGTAACCAACAAGCCAACAAACCAACAAACCAACAAGCCAACAAGCCAACAAACCAACAAACCAATAAACCAACAAGCCAACAAACCAATAAACCAACAAACCAACAAACCAAGTAACCAAAAGGCCAACAAACTACCAAATCAACAAGCCAACAAGCCAACAAACCAACAAGTCAACAAACCAACAAACCAACAAAGCAACAAGCCACCAAGCCAACAAACAAACAAACCAACAAACCAAGTAACCAAAAGGCCAAGGAACTAACAAACCAACAAGCCAACAAGCCAACAAACCAACAAGCCAACAAACCAACAAACCAACAAACCAACAAACCAACAAACCAACAAACCAACAAACTAAGTAACCAACAAGCCAACAAACCAACAAACCAACAAACCAACATGCCAACAAACCAACAAACTAAGTAACCAAAAAGCCAACAAACCAACAAACCAACAAGCCAACAAGCCAACAAACCAACAAACCAACAAACCAACAAGCCAACAAACCAACAAGCCAACAAGCCAACAAACCAACAAACCAACAAGCCAATAAACCAACAAACCAACAAACCAACAAACCAACAAACCAACAAACCAACAAACCAACAAACCAACAAGCCAACAAGCCAACAAACCAACAAACCAACAAAAAAACAAGCCAACAAACCAACAAGCCAACAAACCAACAAACCAACAAACCAAGTAACCAAAAAGACAACAAACTAACAAACCAACAAGCCAACAAGCCAACAAACCAACAAACCAACAAAGCAACAAACCAACAAACCAACAAACCAACAAACCAACAAGCCAACAAGCCAACAAACCAACAAACCAACAAGCCAACAAGCCAACAAACCAACAAACCAACAAAGCAACAAACCAACAAACCAACAAACCAACAAATTACCAAACCAACAAGCCAACAAGCCAACAAACCAACAAACCAACAAGCCAACAAGCTAACAAACCAACAAACCAACAAAGCAACAAACCAACAAACCAACAAACCAACAAACCAACAAACCAACAAACCAACAAGCCAACAAGCCAACAAACCAACAAACCAACAAACCAACAAACCAACAAGCCAACAAACCAACAAGCCAACAAACCAACAAACCAACTAACCAAGTAACCAAAAAGCCAACAAACTAACAAACCAACAAGCCAATAAGCCAACAAACCAGCAAACCAACAAAGCAATAAGCCAACAAGCCAACAAACCAACAAACCAACAAGCCAACAAACCAACAAACCAACAAGCCAACAAGCCAACAAACCAACAAACCAACAAACCAACAAGCCAACAAACCAACAAACCAACAAGCAAACAAACCAACAAACCAACAAACCAACAATCCAACAAACCAACAAACCAACAAACCAAAAAACCAAAAAACCAACAAACCAACAAACCAACAAACCAACAATCCAACAAACCAACAAGCCAACAAGCCAACAAACCAACAAATCAACAATCCAACAAACCAACAAGCCAACAAACCAACAAACCAAGTAACCAAAAAGCCAACAAACTAACAAACCAACAAGCCAACAAACCAACAAGCCAACAAACCAACAAACCAACAAAGCAACAAACCAAAAAACCAACAAACCAAAAAACCAACAAACCAACAAACCATCAAACGAACAAAGCAACAAGCCAACAAGCCAACAAACCAACAAACCAACAAACCAACAAGCCAACAAACCAACAAACCAACAAGCCAACAAGCCAACAAACCAACAAACCAACAAACCAACAAACCAACAAGCCAACAAACCAACAAACCATCAAGCCAACAAACCAACAAACCAACAAACCAACAAACCAACAAACCAACAAGCCACAAGCGAACAGACCAACAAACCAACAAGATAACAAACCAACAAACCAACAAGCTAACAAACCAACAAACCAACAAACCAACATGCCAACAAACCAACAAACTAAGTAACCAACAAGCCAACAAACCAACAAACCAACAAGCCAACAAGCCAAGAAACCAACAAACCAACAAACCAACAAACCAACAAACCAAGTAACCAAAAAACCAACAAACCATCAAACGAACAAAGCAACAAACCAACAAACCAACAAACCAACAAGCCAACAAACCAACAAACAAATAAACCAATAAACCAACAAACAAATAAACCAACAAACCAACAAACCAACAAACCAACAAACCAACAAACCAAAAAACCAACAAACCAACATACCAACGAGCCAACAAGCCAACAAACCAACAAGCCAACAAGCCAACAAACCAACAAACCAACAAACCAACAAGCCAACAAACCAACAAACCAACAAACCAACAAACCAACAAACCAACAAGCCAACAAATCAACAAACAAATAAACCAACAAACCAAAAAACCAACAAACCAACAAACCAACAAACCAACAAACCAACAAACCAACAAACCAACAAGCCAACAAACCAACAAACCAACAAACCAACAAGCCAACAAACCAACAAACAAATAAACCAACAAACCAACAAACCAACAAACCAACAAACTAACAAACCAACAAACCAAAAAACCAACAAACCAACAAGCCAAAAAGCCAACAAACCAACAAACTAACAAACCAACAAACGAACTAATCAACAAATCAACAAACTAAGTAACCAACAAGCCAACAAACCAACAAACCAACAAGCCAACAAGCCAACAAACCAACAAATCAACAAGCCAACAAACCAACAAACCAACAAACTAACAAACCAATAAACCAACAAACCAACAAACCAACAAGCCAACAAACCAACAAACAAATAAACCAACAACCCAAAACACCAACAAACCAACAAACCAACAAGCCAACAAACCAACAAACCAACAAACCAACAAACCAAGTAACCAACAAGCCAACAAACCAACAAACCAAAAAGCGACAAACCAACAAACCAACAAACCAACAAGCCAACAAACCAACAAACCAACAAACCAACAAACCAACAAGCCAACAAGCCAACAAACCAACAAACCAACAAACCAACAAGCCAACAAACCAACAAGCCAACAAACCAACAAACCAACAAACCAACAAGCCAACAAACCAACAAACCAACAAACCAAGTAACCAAAAAGCTCACAAATTAACAAACCAACAAGCCAACAAGCCAACAAGCCAACAAACCAACAAACCAACAAACCAACAAACCAACAAACCAACAAACCAACAAACCGACAAGCCAACAAACCAACAAACCAACAAACCAACAAACCAAGTAACCAAAAGGCCAACAAACTAACAAACCAACAAGCCAAGAAGCCAACAAACCAACAAGCCAACAAACCAACAAACCAACAAAGCAACAAGCCAACAAGCCAACAAACCAAGTAACCAAAAGGCCAACAAACTAACAAACCAACAAGCCAACAAGCCAACAAACCAACAAGCCAACAAACCAACAAACCAACAAACCAACAAACCAACAAACCAACAAACCAACAAACCAACAAACCAACAAACCAACATGCCAACAAACTAACAAACCAACAAACCAAAAAACCAACAAACCAACAAGCCAAAAAGCCAACAAACCAACAAACTAACAAACCAACAAACGAACTAATCAACAAATCAACAAACTAAGTAACCAACAAACCAACAAAGCAACAAACCAAAAAACCAACAAACCAAAAAACCAACAAACCAACAAACCATCAAACGAACAAAGCAACAAGCCAACAAGCCAACAAACCAACAAACCAACAAACCAACAAGCCAACAAACCAACAAACCAACAAGCCAACAAGCCAACAAACCAACAAACCAACAAACCAACAAACCAACAAGCCAACAAACCAACAAACCATCAAGCCAACAAACCAACAAACCAACAAACCAACAAACCAACAAACCAACAAGCCACAAGCGAACAGACCAACAAACCAACAAGATAACAAACCAACAAACCAACAAGCTAACAAACCAACAAACCAACAAACCAACATGCCAACAAACCAACAAACTAAGTAACCAACAAGCCAACAAACCAACAAACCAACAAGCCAACAAGCCAAGAAACCAACAAACCAACAAACCAACAAACCAACAAACCAAGTAACCAAAAAACCAACAAACCATCAAACGAACAAAGCAACAAACCAACAAACCAAGCCACAAGCGAACAGACCAACAAACCAACAAGATAACAAACCAACAAACCAACAAGCTAACAAACCAACAAACCAACAAACCAACATGCCAACAAACCAACAAACTAAGTAACCAACAAGCCAACAAACCAACAAACCAACAAGCCAACAAGCCAAGAAACCAACAAACCAACAAACCAACAAACCAACAAACCAAGTAACCAAAAAACCAACAAACCATCAAACGAACAAAGCAACAAACCAACAAACCAACAAACCAACAAGCCAACAAACCAACAAACAAATAAACCAATAAACCAACAAACAAATAAACCAACAAACTTACAAACCAACAAACCAACAAACCAACAAACCAAAAAACCAACAAACGAACATACCAACGAGCCAACAAGCCAACAAACCAACAAGCCAACAAGCCAACAAACCAACAAACCAACAAACCAACAAGCCAACAAACCAACAAACCAACAAACCAACAAACCAACAAACCAACAAGCCAACAAACCAAAAAACCAACAAACCAACAAACCAACAAACCAACAAACCAACAAACCAACAAACCAACAAACCAACAAACCAACAAACCAACAAGCCAACAAACCAACAAACCAACAAACCAACAAACCAACAAGCCAACAAACCAACAAACAAATAAACCAACAAACCAACAAACCAACAAACCAACAAACTAACAAACCAACAAACCAAAAAACCAACAAACCAACAAGCCAAAAAGCCAACAAACCAACAAACTAACAAACCAACAAACGAACTAATCAACAAATCAACAAACTAAGTAACCAACAAGCCAACAAACCAACAAACCAACAAGCCAACAAGCCAACAAACCAACAAATCAACAAGCCAACAAACCAACAAACCAACAAACTAACAAACCAATAAACCAACAAACCAACAAACCAACAAGCCAACAAACCAACAAACAAATAAACCAACAACCCAAAACACCAACAAACCAACAAACCAACAAGCCAACAAACCAACAAACCAACAAACCAACAAACCAAGTAACCAACAAGCCAACAAACCAACAAACCAAAAAGCGACAAACCAACAAACCAACAAACCAACAAGCCAACAAACCAACAAACCAACAAACCAACAAACCAACAAGCCAACAAGCCAACAAACCAACAAACCAACAAACCAACAAGCCAACAAACCAACAAGCCAACAAACCAACAAACCAACAAACCAACAAACCAACAAACCAACAAACCAACAAACCAACAAACCAACAAACCAACAAACCAACAAGCCAACAAACCAACAAACCAACAAACCAACAAACCAACAAGCCAACAAACCAACAAACAAATAAACCAACAAACCAACAAACCAACAAACCAACAAACTAACAAACCAACAAACCAAAAAACCAACAAACCAACAAGCCAAAAAGCCAACAAACCAACAAACTAACAAACCAACAAACGAACTAATCAACAAATCAACAAACTAAGTAACCAACAAGCCAACAAACCAACAAACCAACAAGCCAACAAGCCAACAAACCAACAAATCAACAAGCCAACAAACCAACAAACCAACAAACTAACAAACCAATAAACCAACAAACCAACAAACCAACAAGCCAACAAACCAACAAACAAATAAACCAACAACCCAAAACACCAACAAACCAACAAACCAACAAGCCAACAAACCAACAAACCAACAAACCAACAAACCAAGTAACCAACAAGCCAACAAACCAACAAACCAAAAAGCGACAAACCAACAAACCAACAAACCAACAAGCCAACAAACCAACAAACCAACAAACCAACAAACCAACAAGCCAACAAGCCAACAAACCAACAAACCAACAAACCAACAAGCCAACAAACCAACAAGCCAACAAACCAACAAACCAACAAACCAACAAGCCAACAAACCAACAAACCAACAAACCAAGTAACCAAAAAGCTCACAAATTAACAAACCAACAAGCCAACAAGCCAACAAGCCAACAAACCAACAAACCAACAAACCAACAAACCAACAAACCAACAAACCAACAAACCGACAAGCCAACAAACCAACAAACCAACAAACCAACAAACCAAGTAACCAAAAGGCCAACAAACTAACAAACCAACAAGCCAAGAAGCCAACAAACCAACAAGCCAACAAACCAACAAACCAACAAAGCAACAAGCCAACAAGCCAACAAACCAAGTAACCAAAAGGCCAACAAACTAACAAACCAACAAGCCAACAAGCCAACAAACCAACAAGCCAACAAACCAACAAACCAACAAACCAACAAACCAACAAACCAACAAACCAACAAACCAACAAACCAACATGCCAACAAACCAACAAACTAAATAACCAAAAAGCCAACAAACCAACAAACCAACAAACCAACAAACCAACATGCCAACAAACCAACAAACTAATTAACCAAAAAGCCAACAAACCAACAAACCAACAAGCCAACAAGCCAACAAACCAACAAACCAACAAACCCACAAGCCAACAAACCAACAAGCCAACAAACCAACAAACCAACAAGCCAACAAGCCAACAAACCAACAAACCAACAAACCAACAAGCCAAAAAACCAACAAACCAACAAGCCAACAAACCAACAAGCAAACAAACCGACAAACCAACAAACCAACAAGCCAACAAACCAACAAACCAACAAACCAACAAACCAAAAAACCAAAAAACCAACAAACCAACAAACCAACAAACCAACAAACCAACAAACCAACAAGCCAACAAGCCAACAAACCAACAAACCAACAATCCAACAAACCAACAAGCCAACAAACCAACAAACCAACAAACCAAGTAACCAAAAAGCCAACAAACTAACAAACCAACAAGCCAACAAACCAACAAGCCAACAAACCAACAAACCAACAAAGCAACAAACCAAAAAACCAACAAACCAAAAAACCAACAAACCAACAAACCATCAAACGAACAAAGCAACAAGCCAACAAGCCAACAAACCAACAAACCAACAAGCCAACAAACCAACAAACCAACAAACCAACAAACCAACAAACCAACAAACCAACAAACCAACAAACCAACAAACCAACAAACCAACAATCCAACAAACCAACAAGCCAACAAACCAACAAACCAACAAACCAAGTAACCAAAAAGCCAACAAACTAACAAACCAAGAAGCCAACAAACCAACAAGCCAACAAACCAACAAACCAACAAAGCAACAAACCAAAAAACCAACAAACCAAAAAACCAACAAACCAACAAACCATCAAACGAACAAAGCAACAAGCCAACAAGCTAACAAACCAACAAACCAACAAACCAACAAACCAACAAACCAACAAACCAACAAACCAACATGCCAACAAACCAACAAACTAAATAACCAACAATCCAACAAACCAACAAACCAACAAACCAACAAACCAACATGCCAACAAACCAACAAACTAAGTAACCAAAAAGCCATCAAACCAACAAACCAACAAGCCAACAAGCCAACAAACCAACAAACCCACAAGCCAACAAACCAACAAGCCAACAAACCAACAAACCAACAAGCCAACAAGCCAACAAACCAACAAACCAACAAGCCAACAAGCCAACAAACCAACAAACCAACAAGCCAACAAACCAACAAACCAACAAGCAAACAAACCAACAAACCAACAAACCAACAAGCCAACAAACCAACAAACCAACAAACCAAAAAACCAAAAAACCAACAAACCGACAAACCAACAAACCAACAAACCAACAAACCAACAAACCAACAAACCAACAAACCAACAAGCCAACAAGCCAACAAACCAACAAACCAACAATCCAACAAACCAACAAGCCAACAAACCAACAAACCAACAAACCAAGTAACCAAAAAGCCAACAAACTAACAAACCAACAAGCCAACAAACCAACAAGCCAACAAACCAACAAACCAACAAAGCAACAAACCAAAAAACCAACAAACCAAAAAACCAACAAACCAACAAACCATCAAACGAACATAGCAACAAGCCAACAAGCCAACAAACCAACAAACCAACAAGCCAACAAACCAACAAACCAACAAGCCAACAAGCCAACAAACCAACAAACCAACAAACCAACAAGCCAACAAACCAACAAACCATCAAGCCAACAAACCAACAAACCAACAAACCAACAAACCAACAAGCCACAAGCCAACAAACCAACAAACCAACAAGCCAACAAACCAACAAACCAACAAGCCAACAAACCAACAAACCAACAAACCAACATGCCAACAAACCAACAAACTAAGTAACCAACAAGCCAACAAACCAACAAACCAACAAGCCAACAAGCCAACAAACCAACAAACCAACAAACAACAAACCAACAAACCAAGTAACCAAAAAACCAACAAACCATCAAACGAACAAAGCAACAAACCAACAAACCAACAAACCAACAAGCCAACAAACCAACAAACAAATAAACCAATAAACCAACAAACAAATAAACCAACCAACCAACAAACCAACAAACCAACAAACAAACAAACCAAAAAACCAACAAACCAAAATACCAACAAGCCAACAAGCCAACAAACCAACAAGCCAACAAGCCAACAAACCAACAAACCAACAAACCAACAAGCCAACAAACCAACAAACCAACAAACCAACAAACCAACAAGCCAACAAATCAACAAACAAATAAACCAACAAACCAAAAAACCAACAAACCAACAAACCAACAAACCAACAAACCAACAAACCAACAAACCAACAAGCCAACAAACCAACAAACCACCAAACCAACAAGCCAACAAACCAACAAACAAATAAACCAACAAACCAACAAACCAACAAACCAACAAACCAACAAACCAACAAACCAAAAAACCAACAAACCAACAAGCCAACAAGCCAACAAGCCAACAAACCAACAAACTAACAAACGAACTAATCAACAAATCAACAAACTAAGTAACCAACAAGCCAACAAACCAACAAACCAACAAGCAAACAAGCCAACAAACCAACAAATCAACAAGCCAACAAACCAACAAACCAACAAACTAACAAACCAACAAACCAACAAACCAACAAACCAACAAACCAACAAACCAATAAGCCAACAAACCAACAAACAAATAAACCAACAAACCAAAACACCAGCAAACCAACAAACCAACAAGCCAACAAACCAACAAACCAACAAACCAACAAACCAACAAACCAACAAACCAAGTAACCAACAAGCCAACAAACCATCAAACCAAAAACCGACAAACCAACAAACCAACAAACCAACAAGCCAACAAACCAACAAACCAACAAACCAACAAACCAACAAGCCAACAAGCCAACAAACCAACAAACCAACAAACCAACAAGCCAACAAACCAACAAGCCAACAAACCAACAAACCAACAAACCAACAAGCCAACAAACCAACAAACCAGCAAACCAACAAACCAAGTAACCAAAAGGCCAACAAACTAACAAACCAACAAGCCAACAAGCCAACAAGCCAACAAACCAACAAGCCAACAAACCAACAAACCAACAAACCAACAAACCAACAAACCAACAAACCAATATGCCAACAAACCAACAAATTAAATAACCAACAAGCCAACAAACCAACAAACCAACAAACCAACAAACCAACATGCCAACAAACCAACAAACTAAGTAACCAAAAAGCCAACAAACCAACAAACCAACAAGCCAACAAGCCAACAAACCAACAAACCAACAAACCCACAAGCCAACAAACCAACAAGCCAACAAACCAACAAACCAACAAGCCAACAAGCCAACAAACCAACAAACCAACAAACCAACAAGCCAACAAACCAACAAACCAACAAGCCAACAAACCAACAAACCAACAAACCAACAAGCCAACAAGCCAACAAACCAACAAACCAACAAAGCAACAAGCCAACAAACCAACAAGCCAACAAACCAACAAACCAACAAACCAAATAACCAAAAAGCCAGCAAACTAACAAACCAACAAGCCAACAAGCCAACAAACCAACAAACCAACAAAGCAACAAACCAACAAACCAACAAACCAACAAACCAACAAACCAACAAACCAACAAGCCAACAAACCAACAAACCAACAAGCCAACAAGCCAACAAACCAACAAACCAACAAAGCAACAAACCAATAAACCAACAAACCAACAAACCAACAAGCCAAGAAGCCAACAAACCAACAAACTAACAAACCAACAAACAAACTAACCAACAAACAAACAAGCCAACAAGCCAACAAGCCAACAAACCAACATACCAACAAACCAACAAACCAACAAACCAAGTAACCAACAAGCCAACAAACCAACAAACCAACAAGCCAACAAGCCAACAAACCAACAAACCAACAAGCCAACAAACCAACAAATCAACAAGCCATCAAGCCAACAAACCAACAAACTAACAAACCAACAAACAAACTAACCAACAAACCAACAAGCCAACAAGCCAACAAACCAACAAACCAACAAACCAACAAACCAACAAACCAACAAACCAACAAACCAACAAACTAAGTAACCAACAAGCCAACAAACCAACAAACCAACAAACCAACATGCCAACAAACCAACAAATTAAGTAACCAAAAAGCCAACAAACCAACAAACCAACAAGCCAACAAGCCAACAAACCAACAAACCAACAAACCAACAAGCCAACAAACCAACAAGTCAACAAGCCAACAAACCAACAAACCAACAAATCAACAAGCCAACAAACCAACAAACCAACAAACTAACAAACCAATAAACCAACAAACCAACAAACCAACAAGCCAACAAAAAAACAAACAAATAAACCAACAACCCAAAACACCAACAAACCAACAAACCAACAAACTAACAAACCAACAAACGAACTAATCAACAAATCAACAAACTAAGTAACCAACAAGCCAACAAACCAACAAACCAACAAGCCAACAAGCCAACAAACCAACAAATCAACAAGCCAACAAACCAACAAACCAACAAACTAACAAACCAATAAACCAACAAACCAACAAACCAACAAGCCAACAAACCAACAAACAAATAAACCAACAACCCAAAACACCAACAAACCAACAAACCAACAAGCCAACAAACCAACAAACCAACAAACCAACAAACCAAGTAACCAACAAGCCAACAAACCAACAAACCAAAAAGCGACAAACCAACAAACCAACAAACCAACAAGCCAACAAACCAACAAACCAACAAACCAACAAACCAACAAGCCAACAAGCCAACAAACCAACAAACCAACAAACCAACAAGCCAACAAACCAACAAGCCAACAAACCAACAAACCAACAAACCAACAAGCCAACAAACCAACAAACCAACAAACCAAGTAACCAAAAAGCTCACAAATTAATAAACCAACAAGCCAACAAGCCAACAAGCCAACAAACCAACAAACCAACAAACCAACAAACCAACAAACCAACAAACCAACAAACCGACAAGCCAACAAACCAACAAACCAACAAACCAACAAACCAAGTAACCAAAAGGCCAACAAACTAACAAACCAACAAGCCAAGAAGCCAACAAACCAACAAGCCAACAAACCAACAAACCAACAAAGCAACAAGCCAACAAGCCAACAAACCAAGTAACCAAAAGGCCAACAAACTAACAAACCAACAAGCCAACAAGCCAACAAACCAACAAGCCAACAAATCAACAAACCAACAAACCAACAAACCAACAAACCAACAAACCAACAAACCAACAAACCAACATGCCAACAAACCAACAAACTAAATAACCAAAAAGCCAACAAACCAACAAACCAACAAACCAACAAACCAACATGCCAACAAACCAACAAACTAATTAACCAAAAAGCCAACAAACCAACAAACCAACAAGCCAACAAGCCAACAAACCAACAAACCAACAAACCCACAAGCCAACAAACCAACAAGCCAACAAACCAACAAACCAACAAGCCAACAAGCCAACAAACCAACAAACCAACAAACCAACAAGCCAAAAAACCAACAAACCAACAAGCCAACAAACCAACAAGCAAACAAACCAACAAACCAACAAACCAACAAGCCAACAAACCAACAAACCAACAAACCAAAAAACCAAAAAACCAACAAACCAACAAACCAACAAACCAACAAACCAACAAACCAACAAGCCAACAAGCCAACAAACCAACAAACCAACAATCCAACAAACCAACAAGCCAACAAACCAACAAACCAACAAACCAAGTAACCAAAAAGCCAACAAACTAACAAACCAACAAGCCAACAAACCAACAAGCCAACAAACCAACAAACCAACAAAGCAACAAACCAAAAAACCAACAAACCAAAAAACCAACAAACCAACAAACCATCAAACGAACAAAGCAACAAGCCAACAAGCCAACAAACCAACAAACCAACAAGCCAACAAACCAACAAACCAACAAACCAACAAACCAACAAACCAACAAACCAACAAACCAACAAACCAACAAACCAACAAACCAACAAACCAACAAACCAACAATCCAACAAACCAACAAGCCAACAAACCAACAAACCAACAAACCAAGTAACCAAAAAGCCAACAAACTAACAAACCAAGAAGCCAACAAACCAACAAGCCAACAAACCAACAAACCAACAAAGCAACAAACCAAAAAACCAACAAACCAAAAAACCAACAAACCAACAAACCATCAAACGAACAAAGCAACAAGCCAACAAGCTAACAAACCAACAAACCAACAAACCAACAAACCAACAAACCAACAAACCAACAAACCAACATGCCAACAAACCAACAAACTAAATAACCAACAATCCAACAAACCAACAAACCAACAAACCAACAAACCAACATGCCAACAAACCAACAAACTAAGTAACCAAAAAGCCATCAAACCAACAAACCAACAAGCCAACAAGCCAACAAACCAACAAACCCACAAGCCAACAAACCAACAAGCCAACAAACCAACAAACCAACAAGCCAACAAGCCAACAAACCAACAAACCAACAAGCCAACAAGCCAACAAACCAACAAACCAACAAGCCAACAAACCAACAAACCAACAAGCAAACAAACCAACAAACCAACAAACCAACAAGCCAACAAACCAACAAACCAACAAACCAAAAAACCAAAAAACCAACAAACCGACAAACCAACAAACCAACAAACCAACAAACCAACAAACCAACAAACCAACAAGCCAACAAGCCAACAAACCAACAAACCAACAATCCAACAAACCAACAAGCCAACAAACCAACAAACCAACAAACCAAGTAACCAAAAAGCCAACAAACTAACAAACCAACAAGCCAACAAACCAACAAGCCAACAAACCAACAAACCAACAAAGCAACAAACCAAAAAACCAACAAACCAAAAAACCAACAAACCAACAAACCATCAAACGAACATAGCAACAAGCCAACAAGCCAACAAACCAACAAACCAACAAGCCAACAAACCAACAAACCAACAAGCCAACAAGCCAACAAACCAACAAACCAACAAACCAACAAGCCAACAAACCAACAAACCATCAAGCCAACAAACCAACAAACCAACAAACCAACAAACCAACAAGCCACAAGCCAACAAACCAACAAACCAACAAGCCAAAAAAACAACAAACCAACAAGCCAACAAACCAACAAACCAACAAACCAACATGCCAACAAACCAACAAACTAAGTAACCAACAAGCCAACAAACCAACAAACCAACAAGCCAACAAGCCAACAAACCAACAAACCAACAAACCAACAAACCAACAAACCAAGTAACCAAAAAACCAACAAACCATCAAACGAACAAAGCAACAAACCAACAAACCAACAAACCAACAAGCCAACAAACCAACAAACAAATAAACCAATAAACCAACAAACAAATAAACCAACCAACCAACAAACCAACAAACCAACAAACAAACAAACCAAAAAACCAACAAACCAACATACCAACAAGCCAACAAGCCAACAAACCAACAAGCCAACAAGCCAACAAACCAACAAACCAACAAACCAACAAGCCAACAAACCAACAAACCAACAAACCAACAAACCAACAAGCCAACAAATCAACAAACAAATAAACCAACAAACCAAAAAACCAACAAACCAACAAACCAACAAACCAACAAACCAACAAACCAACAAACCAACAAGCCAACAAACCAACAAACCACCAAACCAACAAGCCAACAAACCAACAAACAAATAAACCAACAAACCAACAAACCAACAAACCAACAAACCAACAAACCAACAAACCAAAAAACCAACAAACCAACAAGCCAACAAGCCAACAAGCCAACAAACCAACAAACTAACAAACCAACAAACGAACTAATCAACAAATCAACAAACTAAGTAACCAACAAGCCAACAAACCAACAAACCAACAAGCAAACAAGCCAACAAACCAACAAATCAACAAGCCAACAAACCAACAAACCAACAAACTAACAAACCAACAAACCAACAAACCAACAAACCAACAAACCAACAAACCAACAAGCCAACAAACCAACAAACAAATAAACCAACAAACCAAAACACCAGCAAACCAACAAACCAACAAGCCAACAAACCAACAAACCAACAAACCAACAAACCAACAAACCAAGTAACCAACAAGCCAACAAACCATCAAACCAAAAACCGACAAACCAACAAACCAACAAACCAACAAGCCAACAAACCAACAAACCAACAAGCCAACAAGCCAACAAACCAACAAACCAACAAACCAACAAGCCAACAAACCAACAAGCCAACAAACCAACAAACCAACAAACCAACAAGCCAACAAACCAACAAACCAACAAACCAACAAACCAAGTAACCAAAAGGCCAACAAACTAACAAACCAACAAGCCAACAAGCCAACAAGCCTACAAACCAACAAGCCAACAAACCAACAAACCAACAAACCAACAAACCAACAAACCAACAAACCAATATGCCAACAAACCAACAAACTAAATAACCAACAAGCCAACAAACCAACAAACCAACAAACCAACAAACCAACATGCCAACAAACCAACAAACTAAGTAACCAAAAAGCCAACAAACCAACAAACCAACAAGCCAACAAGCCAACAAACCAACAAACCAACAAACCCACAAGCCAACAAACCAACAAGCCAACAAACCAACAAACCAACAAGCCAACAAGCCAACAAACCAACAAACCAACAAACCAACAAGCCAACAAACCAACAAACCAACAAGCCAACAAACCAACAAACCAACAAACCAACAAGCCAACAAGCCAACAAACCAACAAACCAACAAAGCAACAAGCCAACAAACCAACAAGCCAACAAACCAACAAACCAACAAACCAAATAACCAAAAAGCCAGCAAACTAACAAACCAACAAGCCAACAAGCCAACAAACCAACAAACCAACAAAGCAACAAACCAACAAACCAACAAACCAACAAACCAACAAACCAACAAACCAACAAGCCAACAAACCAACAAACCAACAAGCCAACAAGCCAACAAACCAACAAACCAACAAAGCAACAAACCAATAAACCAACAAACCAACAAACCAACAAGCCAAGAAGCCAACAAACCAACAAACTAACAAACCAACAAACAAACTAACCAACAAACAAACAAGCCAACAAGCCAACAAGCCAACAAACCAACATACCAACAAACCAACAAACCAACAAACCAAGTAACCAACAAGCCAACAAACCAACAAACCAACAAGCCAACAAGCCAACAAACCAACAAACCAACAAGCCAACAAACCAACAAATCAACAAGCCATCAAGCCAACAAACCAACAAACTAACAAACCAACAAACAAACTAACCAACAAACCAACAAGCCAACAAGCCAACAAACCAACAAACCAACAAACCAAGTAACCAACAAGCCAACAAACCAACAAATAAACAAGCCAACAAGCCAACAAACCAACAAACCAACAAGCCAACAAACCCAAAAACCAACAAGCCAACAAACCAACAAACAAACAAACCAAAAAACCAACAAACCAACAAACCAACAAACCAACAAACCAACAATCCAACAAGCCAACAAACCAACAAACCAACAAACCAACAAACCAACAAACCAAGTAACCAAAAAGCCAACAAACTAACAAACCAGCAAGCCAACAAACCAACAAGCCAACAAGCCAACAAACCAACAAACCAACAAAGCATCAAACCAACAAACCAACAAACCAACAAACCAACAAGCCAACAAGCCAACAAACCAACAAACTAACAAACCAACAAACGAACTAACCAACAAACCAACAAGCCAACAAGCCAACAAACCAACAAACCAACAAACCAACAAACCAAGTAACCAAAAAGCCAACAAAATAACAAACCAACAAGCCAACAAACCAACAAACCAACAAACCAGCAAGCCAACAAACCAACAAACAAATAAACCAACAAACCAACAAGCCAACAAACCAACAAACCACCAAACCAACAAGCCAACAAACCAACAAACAAATAAACCAACAAACCAACAAACCAACAAACTAACAAACCAACAAACCAACAAACCAAAAAACCAACAAACCAACAAGCCAACAAGCCAACAAGCCAACAAACCAACAAACTAACAAACCAACAAACGAACTAATCAACAAATCAACAAACTAAGTAACCAACAAGCCAACAAACCAACAAACCAAGTAACCAAAAGGCCAACAAACTAACAAACCAACAAGCCAACAAGCCAACAAACCAACAAGCCAACAAACCAACAAACCAACAAACCAACAAACCAACAAACCAATATGCCAACAAACCAACAAACTAAATAACCAACAAGCCAACAAACCAACAAACCAACAAACCAACAAACCAACATGCCAACAAACCAACAAACTAAGTAACCAAAAAGCCAACAAACCAACAAACCAACAAGCCAACAAGCCAACAAACCAACAAACCAACAAACCCACAAGCCAACAAACCAACAAGCCAACAAACCAACAAACCAACAAGCCAACGAGCCAACAAACCAACAAACCAACAAACCAACAAGCCAACAAACCAACAAACCAACAAGCCAACAAACCAACAAACCACAAACCAACAAGCCAACAAGCCAACAAACCAACAAACCAACAAAGCAACAAGCCAACAAACCAACAAGCCAACAAACCAACAAACCAACAAACCAAATAACCAAAAAGCCAGCAAACTAACAAACCAACAAGCCAACAAGCCAACAAACCAACAAACCAACAAAGCAACAAACCAACAAACCAACAAACCAACAAACCAACAAACCAACAAACCAACAAGCCAACAAACCAACAAACCAACAAGCCAACAAGCCAACAAACCAACAAACCAACAAAGCAACAAACCAATAAACCAACAAACCAACAAACCAACAAGCCAAGAAGCCAACAAACCAACAAACTAACAAACCAACAAACAAACTAACCAACAAACAAACAAGCCAACAAGCCAACAAGCCAACAAACCAACATACCAACAAACCAACAAACCAACAAACCAAGTAACCAACAAGCCAACAAACCAACAAACCAACAAGCCAACAAGCCAACAAACCAACAAACCAACAAGCCAACAAACCAACAAATCAACAAGCCATCAAGCCAACAAACCAACAAACTAACAAACCAACAAACAAACTAACCAACAAACCAACAAGCCAACAAGCCAACAAGCCAACAAACCAACAAACCAACAAACCAAGTAACCAACAAGCCAACAAACCAACAAACAAACAAGCCAACAAGCCAACAAACCAACAAACCAACAAGCCAACAAACCCAAAAACCAACAAGCCAACAAACCAACAAACAAACAAACCAAAAAACCAACAAACCAACAAACCAACAAACCAACAAACCAACAATCCAACAAGCCAACAAACCAACAAACCAACAAACCAACAAACCAACAAACCAAGTAACCAAAAAGCCAACAAACTAACAAACCAGCAAGCCAACAAACCAACAAGCCAACAAGCCAACAAACCAACAAACCAACAAAGCATCAAACCAACAAACCAACAAACCAACAAACCAACAAGCCAACAAGCCAACAAACCAACAAACTAACAAACCAACAAACGAACTAACCAACAAACCAACAAGCCAACAAGCCAACAAACCAACAAACCAACAAACCAACAAACCAAGTAACCAAAAAGCCAACAAAATAACAAACCAACAAGCCAACAAACCAACAAACCAACAAACCAGCAAGCCAACAAACCAACAAACAAATAAACCAACAAACCAACAAGCCAACAAACCAACAAACCACCAAACCAACAAGCCAACAAACCAACAAACAAATAAACCAACAAACCAACAAACCAACAAACCAACAAACCAACAAACCAACAAACCAAAAAACCAACAAACCAACAAGCCAACAAGCCAACAAGCCAACAAACCAACAAACTAACAAACCAACAAACGAACTAATCAACAAATCAACAAACTAAGTAACCAACAAGCCAACAAACCAACAAACCAACAAGCAAACAAGCCAACAAACCAACAAATCAACAAGCCAACAAACCAACAAACCAACAAACTAACAAACCAACAAACCAACAAACCAACAAACCAACAAACCAACAAACCAACAAGCCAACAAACCAACAAACAAATAAACCAACAAACCAAAACACCAGCAAACCAACAAACCAACAAGCCAACAAACCAACAAACCAACAAACCAACAAACCAAGTAACCAACAAGCCAACAAACCATCAAACCAAAAACCGACAAACCAACAAACCAACAAACCAACAAGCCAACAAACCAACAAACCAACAAACCAACAAACCAACAAGCCAACAAGCCAACAAACCAACAAACCAACAAACCAACAAACCAACAAGCCAACAAACCAACAAGCCAACAAACCAACAAACCAACAAACCAACAAGCCAACAAACCAACAAACCAACAAACCAACAAACCAAGTAACCAAAAGGCCAACAAACTAACAAACCAACAAGCCAACAAGCCAACAAACCAACAAGCCAACAAACCAACAAACCAACAAACCAACAAACCAACAAACCAACAAACCAATATGCCAACAAACCAACAAACTAAATAACCAACAAGCCA
Organism: Atherix ibis; assembly: GCA_958298945.1. NCBI lineage: Eukaryota > Metazoa > Arthropoda > Insecta > Diptera > Athericidae > Atherix > Atherix ibis. The sequence goes on from OY282608.1 coordinate 94,466,341, forward strand.
ACAAACCAACAAACCAACAAACCAACAAACCAACATGCCAACAAACCAACAAACTAAGTAACCAAAAAGCCAACAAACCAACAAACCAACAAGCCAACAAGCCAACAAACCAACAAACCAACAAACCCACAAGCCAACAAACCAACAAGCCAACAAACCAACAAACCAACAAGCCAACAAGCCAACAAACCAACAAACCAACAAACCAACAAGCCAACAAACCAACAAACCAACAAGCCAACAAACCAACAAACCAACAAACCAACAAGCCAACAAGCCAACAAACCAACAAACCAACAAAGCAACAAGCCAACAAACCAACAAGCCAACAAACCAACAAACCAACAAACCAAATAACCAAAAAGCCAGCAAACTAACAAACCAACAAGCCAACAAGCCAACAAACCAACAAACCAACAAAGCAACAAACCAACAAACCAACAAACCAACAAACCAACAAACCAACAAACCAACAAGCCAACAAACCAACAAACCAACAAGCCAACAAGCCAACAAACCAACAAACCAACAAAGCAACAAACCAATAAACCAACAAACCAACAAACCAACAAGCCAAGAAGCCAACAAACCAACAAACTAACAAACCAACAAACAAACTAACCAACAAACAAACAAGCCAACAAGCCAACAAGCCAACAAACCAACATACCAACAAACCAACAAACCAACAAACCAAGTAACCAACAAGCCAACAAACCAACAAACCAACAAGCCAACAAGCCAACAAACCAACAAACCAACAAGCCAACAAACCAACAAATCAACAAGCCATCAAGCCAACAAACCAACAAACTAACAAACCAACAAACAAACTAACCAACAAACCAACAAGCCAACAAGCCAACAAACCAACAAACCAATAAACCAAGTAACCAACAAGCCAACAAACCAACAAACAAACAAGCCAACAAGCCAACAAACCAACAAACCAACAAGCCAACAAACCCAAAAACCAACAAGCCAACAAACCAACAAACAAACAAACCAAAAAACCAACAAACCAACAAACCAACAAACCAACAAACCAACAATCCAACAAGCCAACAAACCAACAAACCAACAAACCAACAAACCAACAAACCAAGTAACCAAAAAGCCAACAAACTAACAAACCAGCAAGCCAACAAACCAACAAGCCAACAAGCCAACAAACCAACAAACCAACAAAGCATCAAACCAACAAACCAACAAACCAACAAACCAACAAGCGAACAAGCCAACAAACCAACAAACTAACAAACCAACAAACGAACTAACCAACAAACCAACAAGCCAACAAGCCAACAAACCAACAAACCAACAAACCAACAAACCAAGTAACCAAAAAGCCAACAAAATAACAAACCAACAAGCCAACAAACCAACAAACCAACAAACCAGCAAGCCAACAAACCAACAAACAAATAAACCAACAAACCAACTAACCAACAAACCAACAAACCAAAAAACCAACAAACCAAAAAACCAACAAACCAACAAGCCAACAAGCCAACAGACCAACAAGCTAACAAACCAACAAACGAACTAACCAACAAACCAACAAGCCAACAAGCCAACAAACCAACAAACCAACAAACCAACAAACTAAGTAACCAACAAGCCAACAAACCAACAAACCAACAAGCCAACAAACCAACAAACCAACAAACCAACAAGCCAACAAACCAACAAACAAATAAACCAACAAACCAAAAAACCAACAAACCAACAAACCAACAAACCAACAAACCAACAAACCAACAAACCAAGTAACCAAAAAGCCAACAAACCAACAAACCAACAAGCCAACAAGCCAACAAACCAACAAACCAACAAGCCAACAAACCAACAAACCAACAAGCCAACAAACCAATAAACCAACAAACCAAAAAACCAACAAACCAACAAACCAAAAAACCAACAAACCAACAAACCAACAAACCAACAAGCCAACAAACCAACAAATCAACAAACCAACAAAACAAGTAACCAACAAGCCAACAAACCAACAAACCAAAAACCAACAAGCCAACAAACCAACAAACCAACAAGCCAACAAACCAACAAACCAACAAACCAACAAACCAACAAGCCAACAAACCAACAAACCAACAAACCAACAAGCCAACAAACCAACAAACCAACAAATCAAGTAACCAAAAAGCCAACAAACTAACAAACCAACAAGCCAACAAGCCAACAAGCCAACAAGCCAACAAACCAACAAACCAACAAGCCAGCAAACCAACAAACCAACAAGCCAACAAACCAACAAACTAACAAACCAAAAAACCAACAAACCAACAAACCAACAAACCAACAAACCAACAAGCCAACATGCCAACAAACCAAAAAACTAAGTAACCAACAAGCCAACAAGCCAACAAAGCAACAAACCAACATGCCAACAAACCAACAAGCCAACAAAGAAACAAACCAACAAACCAACAAACCAACAAACCAACAAACCAACAAACCAACAAGCCAACAAACCAACAAACCAACAAGCCAACAAACCAACAAACCAACAAACCAACAAACCAACAAGCCAACAAGCCAACAAACCAACAAACAAACAAGCCAACAAACCAACAAACCAACAAACCAACAAACCAACAAGCCAACAAACCAACAAACCAACAAGCCAACAAGCCAACAAACCAACAAACCAACAAAGCAACAAACCAATAAACCAACAAACCAACAAACCAACAAGCCAAGAAGCCAACAAACCAACAAACTAACAAACCAACAAACAAACTAACCAACAAACAAACAAGCCAACAAGCCAACAAGCCAACAAACCAACATACCAACAAACCAACAAACCAACAAACCAAGTAACCAACAAGCCAACAAACCAACAAACCAACAAGCCAACAAGCCAACAAACCAACAAACCAACAAGCCAACAAACCAACAAATCAACAAGCCATCAAGCCAACCAACCAACAAACTAACAAACCAACAAACAAACTAACCAACAAACCAACAAGCCAACAAGCCAACAAACCAACAAACCAACAAACCAAGTAACCAACAAGCCAACAAACCAACAAACAAACAAGCCAACAAGCCAACAAACCAACAAACCAACAAGCCAACAAACCCAAAAACCAACAAGCCAACAAACCAACAAACAAACAAACCAAAAAACCAACAAACCAACAAACCAACAAACCAACAAACCAACAATCCAACAAGCCAACAAACCAACAAACCAACAAACCAACAAACCAAGTAACCAAAAAGCCAACAAACTAACAAACCAGCAAGCCAACAAACCAACAAGCCAACAAGCCAACAAACCAACAAACCAACAAAGCATCAAACCAACAAACCAACAAACCAACAAACCAACAAGCCAACAAGCCAACAAACCAACAAACTAACAAACCAACAAACGAACTAACCAACAAACCAACAAGCCAACAAGCCAACAAACCAACAAACCAACAAACCAACAAACCAAGTAACCAAAAAGCCAACAAAATAACAAACCAACAAGCCAACAAACCAACAAACCAACAAACCAGCAAGCCAACAAACCAACAAACAAATAAACTAACAAACCAACTAACCAACAAACCAACAAACCAAAAAACCAACAAACCAAAAAACCAACAAACCAACATGCCAACAAGCCAACAGACCAACAAGCTAACAAACCAACAAACGAACTAACCAACAAACCAACAAGCCAACAAACCAACAAACCAACAAACCAACAAACTAAGTAACCAACAAGCCAACAAACCAACAAACCAACAAGCCAACAAACCAACAAACCAACAAACCAACAAGCCAACAAACCAACAAACAAATAAACCAACAAACCAAAAAACCAACAAACCAACAAACCAACAAACCAACAAACCAACAAACCAACAAACCAACAAACCAAGTAACCAAAAAGCCAACAAACCAACAAACCAACAAGCCAACAAGCCAACAAACCAACAAACCAACACAAACCAACAAACCAACAAGCCAACAAACCAATAAACCAACAAACCAAAAAACCAACAAACCAACAAACCAAAAAACCAACAAACCAACAAACCAACAAACCAACAAGCCAACAAACCAACAAATCAACAAACCAACAAAACAAGTAACCAACAAGCCAACAAACCAACAAACCAAAAACCAACAAGCCAACAAACCAACAAACCAACAAGCCAACAAACCAACAAACCAACAAACCAACAAACCAACAAGCCAACAAACCAACAAACCAACAAACCAACAAGCCAACAAACCAACAAACCAACAAATCAAGTAACCAAAAAGCCAACAAACTAACAAACCAACAAGCCAACAAGCCAACAAGCCAACAAACCAACAAACCAACAAGCCAGCAAACCAACAAACCAACAAGCCAACAAACCAACAAACTAACAAACCAAAAAACCAACAAACCAACAAACCGACAAACCAACAAACCAACAAGCCAACATGCCAACAAACCAAAAAACTAAGTAACCAACAAGCCAACAAGCCAACAAAGCAACAAACCAACATGCCAACAAACCAACAAGCCAACAAAGAAACAAACCAACAAACCAACAAACCAACAAACCAACAAACCAACAAACCAACAAGCCAACAAACCAACAAACCAACAAGCCAACAAACCAACAAACCAACAAACCAACAAACCAACAAGCCAACAAGCCAACAAACCAACAAACAAACAAGCCAACAAACCAACAAACCAATAAGCCAACAAACCAACAAACCAACAAACCATCATGCCAACAAACCAACAAACTAAGTAACCAACAAGCCAACAAACCAACAAACCAACAAGCCAACAAGCCAACAAACCAACAAACCAACAAACCAACAAACCAACAAACCAACAAACCAAGTAACCAACAAACCAAAAAACCATCAAACGAACAAAGCAACAATACAACAAACCAAAAAACCAACAAGCCAACAAACCAACAAACAAATAAACCAACAAACCAACAAACCAACAAACCAACAAGCCAACAAGCCAACAAACCAACAAACCAACAAAGCAACAAGCCAACAAACCAACAAGCCAACAAACCAACAAACCAACAAACCAACAAGCCAACAAACCAACAAACCAACAAACCAACAAACCAAGTAACCAAAAGGCCAACAAACTAACAAACCAACAAGCCAACAAGCCAACAAACCAACAAGCCAACAAACCAACAAACCAACAAACCAACAAACCAACAAACCAATATGCCAACAAACTAACAAACTAAATAACCAACAAGCCAACAAACCAACAAACCAACAAACCAACAAACCAACATGCCAACAAACCAACAAACTAAGTAACCAAAAAGCCAACAAACCAACAAACCAACAAGCCAACAAGCCAACAAACCAACAAACCAACAAACCCACAAGCCAACAAACCAACAAGCCAACAAACCAACAAACCAACAAGCCAACAAGCCAACAAACCAACAAACCAACAAACCAACAAGCCAACAAACCAACAAACCAACAAGCCAACAAACCAACAAACCAACAAACCAACAAGCCAACAAGCCAACAAACCAACAAACAAACAAAGCAACAAGCCAACAAACCAACAAGCCAACAAACCAACAAACCAACAAACCAAATAACCAAAAAGCCAGCAAACTAATAAACCAACAAGCCAACAAGCCAACAAACCAACAAACCAACAAAGCAACAAACCAACAAACCAACAAACCAACAAACCAACAAACCAACAAACCAACAAGCCAACAAACCAACAAACCAACAAGCCAACAAGCCAACAAACCAACAAACCAACAAAGCAACAAACCAATAAACCAACAAACCAACAAACCAACAAACCAACAAGCCAAGAAGCCAACAAACCAACAAACTAACAAACCAACAAACAAACTAACCAACAAACAAACAAGCCAACAAACAAACAAGCCAACAAGCCAACAAGCCAACAAACCAACATACCAACAAACCAACAAACCAACAAACCAAGTAACCAACAAGCCAACAAACCAACAAACCAACAAGCCAACAAGCCAACAAACCAACAAAGCAACAAGCCAACAAACCAACAAATCAACAAGCCATCAAGCCAACAAACCAACAAACTAACAAACCAACAAACAAACTAACCAACAAACCAACAAGCCAACAAGCCAACAAACCAACAAACCAACAAACCAAGTAACCAACAAGCCAACAAACCAACAAACAAACAAGCCAACAAGCCAACAAACCAACAAACCAACAAGCCAACAAACCCAAAAACCAACAAGCCAACAAACCAACAAACAAACAAACCAAAAAACCAGCAAACCAACAAACCAACAAACCAACAAACCAACAAACCAACAATCCAACAAGCCAACAAACCAACAAACCAACAAACCAACAAACCAACAAACCAAGTAACCAAAAAGCCAACAAACTAACAAACCAGCAAGCCAACAAACCAACAAGCCAACAAGCAAACAAACCAAAAAACCAACAAAGCATCAAACTAACAAACCAACAAACCAACAAACCAACAAGCCAACAAGCCAACAAACCAACAAACTAACAAACCAACAAACGAACTAACCAACAAACCAACAAGCCAACAAGCCAACAAACCAACAAACCAACAAACCAAGTAACCAAAAAGCCAACAAAATAACAAACCAACAAGCCAACAAACCAACAAACCAACAAACCAGCAAGCCAACAAACCAACAAACAAATAAACCAACAAACCAACTAACCAACAAACCAACAAACCAAAAAACCAACAATCCAAAAAACCAACAAACCAACAAGCCAACAAGCCAACAGACCAACAAGCTAACAAACCAACAAGCCAACAAACCAACAAACCAACAAGCCAACAAGCCAACAAACCAACAAACCAACAAGCCAACAAACCAACAAACCAACAAGCCAACAAACCAATAAACCAACAAACCAAAAAGCCAACAAACCAACAAACCAAAAAACCAACAAACCAACAAACCAACAAGCCAACAAACCAACAAACCAACAAAACAAGTAACCAACAAGCCAACAAACCAACAAACCAAAAACCAACAAGCCAACAAACCAACAAACCAACAAGCCAACAAACCAACAAACCAACAAACCAACAAACCAACAAGTCGACAAACCAACAAACCAACAAACCAACAAGCCAACAAACCAACAAACCAACAAATCAAGTAACCAAAAAGCCAACAAACTAACAAACCAACAAGCCAACAAGCCAACAAGCCAACAAACCAACAAACCAACAAGCCAGCAAACCAACAAACCAACAAGCCAACAAACCAACAAACTAACAAACCAAAAAACCAACAAACCAACAAACCAACAAACCAACAAACCGACAAACCAACAAGCCAACATGCCAACAAACCAAAAAACTAAGTAACCAACAAGCCAACAAACCAACAAACCAACAAACCAACATGCCAACAAACCAACAAGCCAACAAAGAAACAAACCAACAAACCAACAAACCAACAAACCAACAAACCAACAAGCCAACAAGCCAACAAACCAACAAACTAACAAACCAACAAACCAACAAGCCAACAAACCAACAAGCCAACAAACCAACAAACCAACAAACCAAGTAACCAAAAAGCCAACAAACTAACAAACCAACAAGCCAACAAGCCAACAAACCAACAAACCAACAAAGCAACAATCCAACAAGCCAACAAATCAACAAACCAACAAGCCTACAAACCAACAAACCAACAAGCCAACAAGCCAACAAACCAACAAACCAACAAACCAACAAGTCAACAAACCAACAAACCAACAAGCCAACAAACCAACAAACCAACAAACCAACAAGCCAACAAACCAACAAACCAACAAACCAAAAAACCAACAAACCAACAAACCAACAAACCAACAAACCAACAAACCAACAAGCCAACAAGCCAACAAACATACAAACCAACAAGGCAACAAACCAACAAGCCAACAAACCAACAAACCAACAAACCAACAAACCAACAAGCCAACAAACCAACAAGCCAACAAGCCAACAAACCAACAAACCAACAAAGCAACAAACCAAAAAACCAACAAACCAAAAAACCAACAAACCAACAAACCATCAAACGAACAAAGCAACAAGCCAACAAGCCAACAAACCAACAAACCAACAAGCCAACAAACCAACATACCAACACGCCAACAAGCCAACAAACCAACAAACCAACAAACCAACAAGCCAACAAACCAACAAACCAACAAACCATCATGCCAACAAACCAACAAACTAAGTAACCAACAAGCCAACAAACCAACAAACCAACAAGCCAACAAGCCAACAAACCAACAAACCAACAAACCAACAAACCAACAAACCAACAAACCAACAAACCAACAAACCAAGTAACCAACAAACCAAAAAACCATCAAACGAACAAAGCAACAATACAACAAACCAAAAAACCAACAAGCCAACAAACCAACAAACAAATAAACCAACAAACCAACAAACCAACAAACCAACAAGCCAACAAGCCAACAAACCAACAAACCAACAAAGCAACAAGCCAACAAACCAACATGCCAACAAACCAACAAACCAACAAACCAAGTAACCAAAAAGCCAACAAACTAACTAACCAACAAGCCAACAAGCCAACAAACCAACAAACCAACAAAGCAACAAACCAACAAACCAACAAACCAACAAACCAACAAGCCAACAAGCCAACAAACCAACAAACCAACAAGCCAACAAGCCAACAAACCAACAAACCAACAAAGCAACAAACCAACAAACCAACAAACCAACAAACCAACAAACCAACAAGCCAACAAGCCAACAAACCAACAAACTAACAAACCAACAAACAAACTAACCAACAAACCAACAAGCCAAGAAGCCAACAAACCAACAAACCAACAAACCAAGTAACCAACAAGCCAACAAACCAACAAACAAACAAGCCAACAAGCCAACAAACCAACAAACCAACAAGCCAACAAACCAACAAACCAACAAGCCAACAAACCAACAAACCAACAAACCAAAAAACCAACAAACCAACAAACCAACAAACCAGCAAACCAACAATCCAACAAGCCAACAAGCCAACAAACCAACAAACCAACAAACCAACAAACCAAGTAACCAAAAAGCCAACAAACTAACAAACCAACAAGCCAACAAACCAACAAACCAAAAAGCCAACAAACCAACAAACCAACAAGCCAACAAACCAACAAGCCAACAAACCAACAAACCAACAAACCAACATGCCAACAAACCAACAAACTAAGTAACCAACAAGCCAACAAACCAACAAACCAACAAGCCAACAAGCCAACAAACCAACAAACCAACAAACCAACAAACCAACAAACCAACAAACCAAGTAACCAACAAACCAAAAAACCATCAAACGAACAAAGCAACAATACAACAAACCAAAAAACCAACAAGCCAACAAACCAACAAACAAATAAACCAACAAACCAACAAACCAACAAACCAACAAGCCAACAAGCCAACAAGCCAACAAACCAACAAACCAACAAAGCAACAAGCCAACAAACCAACAAACCACCAAACCAACAAACCAACAAACCAAGTAACCAAAAAGCCAACAAACTAACTAACCAACAAGCCAACAAGCCAACAAACCAACAAACCAATAAAGCAACAAACCAGCAAACCAACAAACCAACAAACCAACAAGCCAACAAGCCAACAAACCAACAAACCAACAAGCCAACAAGCCAACAAACCAACAAACCAACAAAGCAACAAACCAACAAACCAACAAACCAACAAACCAACAAACCAACAAGCCAACAAGCCAACAAACCAACAAACTAACAAACGAACAAACAAACTAACCAACAAACCAACAAGCCAACAAGCCAACAAACCAACAAACCAACAAACCAAGTAACCAACAAGCCAACAAACCAACAAACAAACAAGCCAACAAGCCAACAAACCAACAAACCAACAAGCCAACAAACCAACAAACCAACAAGCCAACAAACCAACAAACCAACAAACCAAAAAACCAACAAACCAACAAACCAACAAACCAGCAAACCAACAATCCAACAATCCAACAAGCCAACAAGCCAACAAACCAACAAACCAACAAAGCAACAAACCAACAAACCAACAAACCAACAAACCAACAAACCAACAAGCCAACAAACCAACAAACCAACAAACCAAGTAACCAAAAAGCCAACAAACTAACAAACCAACAAGCCAATAAACCAACAAACCAACAAACCAGCAAGCCAACAAACCAACAAACAAATAAACCAACAAACCAACTAACCAACAAACCAACAAACCAAAAAACCAACAAACCAACAAACCAACAAACCAGCAAACCAACAATCCAACAAGCCAACAAGCCAACAAACCAACAAACCAACAAACCAAGTAACCAAAAAGCCAACAAACTAACAAACCAACAAGCCAACAAACCAACAAGCCAACAAGCCAACAAACCAACAAACCAACAAGCTAACAAACCAACAAACGAACTAACCAACAAACCAACAAGCCAACAAGCCAACAAACCAACAAACCAACAAACCAACAAACTAAGTAACCAACAAGCCAACAAACCAACAAACCAACAAGCCAACAAACCAACAAACCAACAAACCAACAAACCAACAAGCCAACAAACCAACAAACAAATAAACCAAAAAACCAAAAAACCCACAAACCACCAAACCAACAAACCAACAAACCAACAAACCAACAAACCAACAAACCAAGTAACCAACAAGCCAACAAACCAACAAACCAACAAACCAACAAGCCAACAAGCCAACAAACCAACAAACCAACAAGCTAACAAACCAACAAACCAACAAGCCAACAAACCAACAAACCAACAAACCAAAAAACCAACAAACTAACAAACTAAAAAACCAACAAACCAACAAACCAACAAGCCAACAAACCAACAAACCAACAAACCAACAAAACAAGTAACCAACAAGCCAACAAACCAACAAACCAAAAACCAACAAGCCAACAAACCAACAAACCAACAAGCCAACAAACCTACAAACCAACAAACCAACAAACCAACAAACCAACAAACCAACAAGCCAACAAACCAACAAACCAACAAACCAAATAACCAAAAAGCCAACAAACTAACAAACCAACAAGCCAATAAACCAACAAGCCAACAAGCCAACAAACTAACAAACCAACAAAGCAACAAACAAACAAACCAACAAACCAACAAACCAACAAACCAACAAGCCAACAAACCAACAAACCAACAAACCAAGTAACCAAAAAGCCAACAAACTAACAAACCAACAAGCCAATAAACCAACAAACCAACAAACCAGCAAGCCAACAAACCAACAAACAAATAAACCAACAAACCAACTAACCAATAAACCAACAAACCAAGTAACCAAAAAGCTAACAAACCAACAAACGAACTAACCAACAAACCAACAAGCCAACAAGCAAACAAACCAACAAACCAACAAACCAACAAACTAAGTAACCAACAAGCCAACAAACCAACAAACCAACAAGCCAACAAACCAACAAACCAACAAACCAACAAACCAACAAGCCAACAAACCAACAAACAAATAAACCAACAAACCAAAAAACCCACAAACCACCAAACCAACAAACCAACAAACCAACAAACCAACAAACCAACAAACCAACAAACCAACAAACCAAGTAACCAACAAGCCAACAAACCAACAAACCAACAAGCCAACAAGCCAACAAACCAACAAACCAACAAGCCAACAAACCAACAAACCAACAAGCCAACAAACCAACAAACCAACAAACCAAAAAACCAACAAACCAACAAACCAAAAAACCAACAAACCAACAAACCAACAAGCCAACAAACCAACAAAACAAGTAACCAACAAGCCAACAAACCAACAAACCAAGTAACCAACAAGCCAACAAACCAACAAACCAACAAACCAACAAGCCAACAAGCCAACAAACCAACAAACCAACAAGCTAACAAACCAACAAACCAACAAGCCAACAAACCAACAAACCAACAAACCAAAAAACCAACAAACCAACAAACTAAAAAACCAACAAACCAACAAACCAACAAGCCAACAAACCAACAAACCAACAAACCAACAAAACAAGTAACCAACAAGCCAACAAACCAACAAACCAAAAACCAACAAGCCAACAAACCAACAAACCAACAAGCCAACAAACCTACAAACCAACAAACCAACAAACCAACAAACCAACAAACCAACAAGCCAACAAACCAACAAACCAACAAACCAAGTAACCAAAAAGCCAACAAACTAACAAACCAACAAGCCAATAAACCAACAAGCCAACAAGCCAACAAACTAACAAACCAACAAAGCAACAAACCAACAAACCAACAAACCAACAAACCAACAAACCAACAAGCCAACAAACCAACAAACCAAGTAACCAAAAAGCCAACAAACTAACAAACCAACAAGCCAATAAACCAACAAACCAACAAACCAGCAAGCCAACAAACCAACAAACAAATAAACCAACAAACCAACTAACCAATAAACCAACAAACCAAAAAACCAACAAACCAACAAACCAACAAACCAGCAAACCAACAATCCAACAAGCCAACAAGCCAACAAACCAACAAACCAACAAACCAACAAACCAAGTAACCAAAAAGCCAACAAACTAACAAACCAACAAGCCAACAAGCCAACAAACCAACAAACCAACAAGCTAACAAACCAACAAACGAACTAACCAACAAACCAACAAGCCAACAAGCCAACAAACCAACAAACCAACAAACCAACAAACTAAGTAACCAACAAGCCAACAAACCAACAAACCAACAAGTCAACAAACCAACAAACCAACAAACCAACAAACCAACAAGCCAACAAACCAACAAACAAATAAACCAACAAACCAAAAAACCCACAAACCACCAAACCAACAAACCAACAAACCAACAAACCAACAAACCAACAAACCAAGTAACCAACAAGCCAACAAACCAACAAACCAACAAGCCAACAAGCCAACAAACCAACAAACCAACAAGCCAACAAACCAACAAACCAACAAGCCAACAAACCAACAAACCAACAAACCAAAAAACCAACAAACCAACAAACCAAAAAACCAACAAACCAACAAACCAACAAGCCAACAAACCAACAAAACAAGTAACCAACAAGCCAACAAACCAACAAACCAAAAACCAACAAGCCAACAAACCAACAAACCAACAAGCCAACAAACCTACAAACCAACAAACCAACAAACCAACAAGCCAACAAACCAACAAACCAACAAACCAACAAACCAACAAGCCAAAAAACCAACAAACCAAAAAATCGAGTAACCAAAAAGCCAACAAACTAACAAACCAACAAGCCAACAAGCCAACAAGCCAACAAACCAACAAACCAACAAGCCAGCAAACCAACAAACCAACAAGCCAACAAACCAACAAACCAACAAACCAAAAAACCAACAAACCAACAAACCAACATACCAACAAACCAACAAACCAACAAACCAACAAGCCAACATGCCAACAAACCTACAAACTAAGTAACCAACAAGCCAACAAACCAACAAACCAACAAACCAACATGCCAACAAACCAACAAGCCAACAAAGCAACAAACCAACAAACAAACAAACCAACAAACCAACAAACCAACAGTCCAACAAGCCAACAAACCAACAAACTAACAAACCAACAAACCAACAAGCCAACAAACCAACAAGCCAACAAACCAACAAACTAACAAACCAAGTAACCAAAAAGCCAACAAACTAACAAACCAAAAAGCCAACAAGCCAACAAACCAACAAACCAACAAAGCAACAATCCAACAAGCCAACAAATCAACAAACCAACAAGCCTACAAACCAACAAACCAACAAGCCAACAAACCAACACACCAACAAGCCAACAAACCAACAAACCAACAAACCAAAAAACCAACAAACCAACAAACCAAAAAACCAACAAACCAACAAACCAACAAACCAACAAAACAAGTAACCAACAAGCCAACAAACCAACAAACCAAAATCCAACAAGCCAACAAACCAACAAACCAACAAGCCAACAAACCAACAAACCAACAAACCAACAAACCAACAAGCCAACAAACCAACAAGCCAACAAACCAACAAAACAAGTAACCAACAAGCCAACAAACCAACAAACCAAAAACCAACAAGCCAACAAACCAACAAACCAACAAGCCAACAAACCTACAAACCAACAAACCAACAAACCAACAAGCCAACAAACCAACAAACCAACAAACCAACAAACCAACAAGCCAAAAAACCAACAAACCAAAAAATCAAGTAACCAAAAAGCCAACAAACTAACAAACCAACAAGCCAACAAGCCAACAAGCCAACAAACCAACAAACCAACAAGCCAGCAAACCAACAAACCAACAAGCCAACAAACCAACAAACCAACAAACCAAAAAACCAACAAACCAACAAACCAACATACCAACAAACCAACAAACCAACAAACCAACAAGCCAACATGCCAACAAACCTACAAACTAAGTAACCAACAAGCCAACAAACCAACAAACCAACAAACCAACATGCCAACAAACCAACAAGCCAACAAAGCAACAAACCAACAAACAAACAAACCAACAAACCAACAAACCAACAGTCCAACAAGCCAACAAACCAACAAACTAACAAACCAACAAACCAACAAGCCAACAAACCAACAAGCCAACAAACCAACAAACTAACAAACCAAGTAACCAAAAAGCCAACAAACTAACAAACCAAAAAGCCAACAAGCCAACAAACCAACAAACCAACAAAGCAACAATCCAACAAGCCAACAAATCAACAAACCAACAAGCCTACAAACCAACAAACCAACAAGCCAACAAACCAACACACCAACAAGCCAACAAACCAACAAACCAACAAACCAAAAAACCAACAAACCAACAAACCAAAAAACCAACAAACCAACAAACCAACAAACCAACAAAACAAGTAACCAACAAGCCAACAAACCAACAAACCAAAATCCAACAAGCCAACAAACCAACAAACCAACAAGCCAACAAACCAACAAACCAACAAACCAACAAACCAACAAGCCAACAAACCAACAAACCAACAAACCAACAAGCCAAAAAACCAACAAACCAACAAATCAAGTAACCAAAAAGCCAACAAACTAACAAACCAACAAGCCAACAAGCCAATAAGCCAACAAACCAACAAACCAACAAGCCAGCAAACCAACAAACCAACAAGCCAACAAACCAACAAACCAACAAACCAAAAAACCAACAAACCAACAAACCAACATACCAACAAACCAACAAACCAACAAACCAACAAGCCAACATGCCAACAAACCGACAAACTAATTAACCAACAAGCCAACAAACCAACAAACCAACAAACCAACATGCCAACAAACCAACTAGCCAACAAAGCAACAAACCAACAAACCAACAAACCAACAAACCAACAAACCAACAATCCAACAAGCCAACAAACCAACCAACTAACAAACCAACAATACAACAAGCCAACAAACCAACAAGCCAACAAACCAACAAACCAACAAACCAAGTAACCAAAAAGCCAACAAACTAACAAACCAAAAAGCCAACAAGCCAACAAACCAACAAACCAACAAAGCAACAATACAACAAGCCAACAAATCAACAAACCAACAAGCCTACAAACCAACAAACCAACAAGCCAACAAGCCAACAAACCAACAAACCAACAAACCAACAAGCCAACAAACCAACAAACCAAAAAGCAAACAAAACAACAAACCAACTAACCAACAAGCCAACAAACCAACAAACCAACAAACCAAAAAACCAACAAACCAACAAACCAACAAACCAACAAACCAACAAGCCAACAAGCCAACAAACCAACAAACCAACAAACCAACAAGCCAACAAACCAACAAGCCAACAAACCACCAAACCAACAAACCAACAAGCCAACAAACCAACAAGCCAACAAGCCAACAAACCAACAAACCAACAAACCAACAAAGCAACAAACCAAAAAACCAACAAACCAAAAAACCAACAAACCAACAAACCATCAAACGAACAAAGCAACAAGTCAACAAGCCAACAAACCAACAAACCAACAAGCCAACAAACCAACAAACCAACAAGCCAACAAGCCAACAAACCAACAAACCAACAAACAAACAAGCCAACAAATCAACAAACCAACAAACCAACAAACCAACAAACCAACAAACCAACAAACCAACAAGCCAACAAGCCAACAAACCAACAAACCAACAAGCCAACAAACCAACAAACCAACAAGCCAACAAACCAACAAACCAACAAACCAACATGCCAACAAACCAACAAACTAAGTTACCAACAAGCCAACAAACCAACAAACCAACAAGCCAACAAGCCAACAAACCAACAAACCAACAAACCAATAAACTAACAAACCAAGTAACCAACAAACCAAAAAACCATCAAACGAACAAAGCAACAATACAGCAAACCAAAAAACCAACAAGCCAACAAACCAACAAACAAATAAACCAACAAACCAACAAACAAATAAACCAACAAACCAACAAACCAACAAACCAACAAACCAACAAACCAAAAAACCACCAAACCAACAACCCAACAAGCCAACAAGCCAAAAAGCCAACAAACCAACAAGCCAATAAACCAACAAACCAAAAAACCAACAAACCAACAAGCCAACAAACCAACAAACCAACAAACCAACAAACCAACAAGCCAACAAACCAACAAATAAATAAACCAACAAACCAAAAAACCAACAAACCAACAAACCAACAAACCAACAAACCAACAAACCAACAAACCCACAAGCCAACAAACCAACAAACCAACAAACCAACAAACCAACAAACCAACAAACCAACAAACCAACCAACAAACCAACCAACAAATAAACCAACAAACCAACAAACCAACAAACCAACAAACCAAAAAACCAAAAACCCAACAAACCAACAAGCCAACAAGCCAACAAACCAACAAACTAACAAACCAACAAACGAACTAATCAACAAACCAGCAAACTAAGTAACCAACAAGCCAACAAACCAACAAACCAACAAGCCAACAAGCCAACAAACCAACAAACCAACAAGCCAACAAACCAACAAACCAACAAACTAACAAACCAACAAACCAACAAACTAACAAACCAACAAACTAACAAACTAACAAACCAACAAGCCAACAAACCAACAAACAAATAAACCAACAAACCAAAAAACCAACAAACCAACAAACCAACAAGCCAACAAGCCAACAAACCAACAAACCAACAAACCAACAAACCAACAAACCAAAAACCGACAAGCCAACAAACCAACAAGCCAACAAACCAACAAGCTAACAAACCAACAAACGAACTAACCAACAAACCAACAAGCCAACAAGCCAACAAACCAACAAACCAACAAACCAACAAACCAACAAACTAAGTAACCAACAAGCCAACAAACCAACAAACTAACAAGCCAACAAACCAACAAACCAACAAACCAACAAACCAACAAGCCAACAAGCCAACAAACCAACAAACCAACAAGCCAACAAACCAACAAACCAACAAGCCAACAAACCAACAAACCAACAAACCAACATGCCAACAAACCAACAAACTAAGTAACCAACAAGCCAACAAAACAACAAACCAACAAGCCAACAAGCCAACAAACCAAGAAACCAACAAACCAATAAACCAACAAACCAAGTAACCAACAAACCAAAAAACCATCAAAGGAACAAAGCAACAATAGAGCAAACCAAAAAACCAACAAGCCAACAAACCAACAAACAAATAAACCAACAAACCAACAAACAAATAAACCAACAAACCAACAAACCAACAAACCAACAAACCAACAAACCAACAAACCAACAAACCAAAAAACCAACAAACCAACAAGCCAACAAGCCAACAAGCCAACAAACCAACAAGCCAATAAACCAACAAACCAACAAACCAACAAACAAACAAACCAACAAGCCAACAAACCAACAAACCAACAAACCAACAAACCAACAAGCCAACAAACCAACAAATAAATAAACCAACAAACCAAAAAACCAACAAACCAACAAACCAACAAACCAACAAACCAACAAACCAACAAACCCACAAGCCAACAAACCAACAAACCAACAAACCAACAAACCAACAAACCAACAAACCAACAAACCAACCAACAAATAAACCAACAAACCAACAAACCAACAAACCAACAAACCAAAAAACCAAAAACCCAACAAACCAACAAGCCAACAAGCCAACAAACCAACAAACTAACAAACCAACAAACGAACTAATCAACAAACCAGCAAACTAAGTAACCAACAAGCCAACAAACCAACAAACCAACAAGCCAACAAGCCAACAAACCAACAAACCAACAAGCCAACAAACCAACAAACTAACAAACTAACAAACCAACAAACCAACAAACTAACAAACCAACAAGCCAACAAACCAACAAACAAATAAACCAACAAACCAAAAAACCAACAAACCAACAAACCAACAAGCCAACAAGCCAACAAACCAACAAACCAACAAACCAACAAACCAACAAACCAAAAACAGACAAGCCAACAAACCAACAAGCCAACAAACCAACAAGCTAACAAACCAACAAACGAACTAACCAACAAACCAACAAGCCAACAAGCCAACAAACCAACAAACCAATAAACCAACAAACCAACAAACCAACAAACCAACAAACTAAGTAACCAACAAGCCAACAAACCAACAAACTAACAAGCCAACAAACCAACAAACCAACAAACCAACTAACCAACAAGCCAACAAACCAACAAACAAATAAACCAACAATTCAACAATCCAAAAAACCAACAAACCAACAAACCAACAAACCAACAAACAAACAAACCAACAAACCAAGTAACCAACAAGCCAACAAACCAACAAACCAACAAGTCAACAAGAACAAACCAACAAACCAACAAGCCAACAAACCAACAAACCAACAAGCCTACAAACCAACAAACCAGCAAACCAAAAAACCAACAAACCAACAAACCAAAAAACCAACAAACCAACAAACCAACAAGCCAACAAACCAACAAACCAACAAACCAACAAACCCAGTAACCAACAAGCCAACAAACCAACAAACCAAAAACAAACAAGCCAACAAACCAACAAACCAACAAGCCACCAAACCAACAAACCAACAAACCAACAAACCAACAAGCCAACAAACTAACAAACCAACAAACCAACAAGCCAACAAACCAACAAACCAAGTTACCAAAAAGCCAACAAACTAACAAACCAACAAGCCAACAAGCCAACAAGCCAACAAGCCAACACACCAACAAACCAACAAGCCACCAAACCAACAAACCAACAAGCCAACAAACCAACAAACCAACAAACCAAAAAACCAACCAACCAACAAACCAACAAACCAACAAACCAACAAGCCAACAAGCCAACAAACCAAAAAACCAACAAACCAACAAACCATCAAACGAACAAAGCAACAAGCAAACAAGCCAACAAACCAACAAACCAACAAGCCAAAAAACCAACAAACCAACAAGCCAACAAGCCAACAAACCAAGAAACCAACAAACCAACAAGCCAACAAACCAACAAACCAACAAGCCAGCAAACCAACAAACCAACAAACCAACAAACCAACAAGCCAACAAGCCAACAAACCAACAAACCAACAAGCCAACCAACCAACAAACCAACAAGCCAACAAACCAACAAACCAACAAACCAACATGCCAATAAACCAACAAACT